>BSBK01006202.1:0-77500 GCA_027943335.1 Chamaecyparis obtusa | reverse complement strand
ATGTATATATGTATATACATATATGTATATATATATATATATATATATATATATATATATATATATATATATATATATATATATATATATATGTATATACATATATGTATATACATATATATATATATATGTATATATGTATATACATATATGTATATATATACATATATATATACATATATGTATATACATATATACATATATATGTGTGTGTGTGTATAGGGTGACCCCACAATAGTGGGTTACACTTTTTAGACATGCTGATTTTTGCTGAAATCATAAAATTTTATTAAAATATAATTATTTAAACCTTGAGAGGTTCCATTTGATTATATGTGTGTGTGTGTGTGTGTGCGTACATATATATACATGTGTGTGTGTGTGTGTGTGTGTAGGGTGACCCCACAATAGTGGGTTACACTTTTTTAGACATGCTGATTTTTGCTGAAATCATAAAATTTTATTAAAATATGATTATTTAAGCCTTGAGAGGTTTCATTTGAAAGAATTAATTACAAATGGTTAGTTCAAAGCCTCTTAGACAAAGAAAATATTGAGATAACATATATACTCCTCATTCATACTTGTAATGGAGTCTCCTTCACACCTATTAAAATGCTGATAAAAAATCACTTTGACTTTATCTTTTGGGAGATCAAATGAATCAATTTGAAAAACCTATCTATGTAGTATGTTACTACTAAGAAAAATCTTTACATTGATTATAATGTTAATATATATTAAGTTTATTATGACTTTGTATTTTTAGTTTTACTAAACATAGATATTTCATCGTATGTGTACCTCTATGTTGGATGCTTATGGAAAATTAGTAAATGAGAGAAAAAAATTTAAAAAATATCCATGCCCTAGGTATTTAAGATCTCTTTCTATAAAAAAAATAAAAAATTAAATTGGAGAAATACATGATAGGTTATAAGCTATGTAGTCAAGGTAAGTCAAAATTATGGTTTAGTCAACTTCAAATGTTAAAAAAATATGAAATAATCATGATAATGTCATAAAACCAATAGCATGCCCTCCTTATGGATGTTACAAAACTAAGTTCAAAAGAATCACATTGATATCTATTTTAGAAAAAAAGTTATGCTCTATGAAAACAATGTAACTCTTTGAAAATGACATTTTTAGCAACATACCAATTTTCGTGGGAGAAAGAAAAAACCATTCAAATAAAATAAAAAATAAAAATAAAAAATATGTTTAAAATCTAGACTAAAAATCTGAAAAGACTCTAATTTACTTCATCTTCTGATTTCAAACGGTTTAATGACAATATGCATCTAAATCTAATTTTTTTTTTCAAAATGTAGAGTTCAGTGTCCATTCAGGCACAAAAGTGTAACCCACTATTGTGGATTCACCCTATATATATATATATATATATATATATATATATATATATATATATATATATATATATATGTATATGTATATACATACATATATGTAGATGTATATACATACATATATATATGTATATGTATATACATACATATATATATGTATATGTATATACATACATACATACATACATACACACACATATATATATATATGTATGTATATGTATATATATATGTATATATATATATATACATATCTATATGTATATATATATATATATATACATATCTATATGTATATATATATATATACATATCTATATATATATATATATATATATATATATATATATGTATGTATAAATATATATATATCTATATATATATACATATCTATATGTATGTATACATATATATATATCTATATATATATATATATGTATATATATATATATCTATGTGTATATATATATATATATATATGTATACATATATATATATATATGTATACATATACATGTATATGTATACATATACATGTATATGTATACATATATACATACATATACATATGTATACATATGTATATATATATATATATATATATATATATATATACATATGTATACATATGTATAGATATGTATATATATATATACATATGTATATATATACACACACACACACACACACATATATATATATATCACCCTTTTATTAATTTAAACTATCTTATTCCAATACAATTTCTATAAAACATGCACTTGATAGCATTATCACAAGCATTAGTTGATTTCAATTAAATCTTATTTTAAACACAGAGCATCTTAGGATTTTGAGTGTATAAGTAACATGAAAAGAGTACATCACATATGGTGATCAAACCTCTATACACCAGGACATAAATCATAATGCAACAACATAAATTTCTAATTATTGAGTCTATTATGCAGAAGGATAATACCAAGATAGAATCTCTTAAAACACTTGACATAACTTCCAAAGATAAACTCCTAATAAACATAAGGAAAATCTAGGCAAAGAGCATCTCATGATGCCATTGAACATAATGTGGGTAACAATCACTGCATCCACATGAAGGACTCATCCCTACTCTGAAGGTCTCTAGAATGTGACTCAAGACCATATCCTACGTATCCTAGTTCACGCAGAACATCGATACATGCTCCAAAAGAATCCCCCTAGCAGATTCTCCATCACATGGCGCCAACATGACCTTACCTTTCAAGAATGACAGTCGAAACCACACCATAAGGATATTCGCGCAAAAGGTTAAATGAGGGAGGCACTACAAGATCAAAGGTATACAAGATTATAGAAAGATTAAATCAGTTATTATCTTGTCATTGAAGTCAAGAAATTTATTTCTTCTTTATATTGAGTTTTATATCATTCAAAGTATGATATAATTTGAATGAGTTAAATAAGAAGAGGAAGTGAAATGTTGAAAAGTTGAAGAACTTAATTGGGTAGCTAATACAGATTATACTATGATAAGGTTATGTTGATATAATTATTTTCTACTAAACATTTGATTATATCAAGTTGGAAAAGAAGATTATTTAAGTCGATAAACAAAATTATTTTGGTTACCGAGAAAGAAAAATCCATTCGGTAAAAGGAAAGTAAGTTTTGGTAAAGAGAAAGGAAGTCAAGGCATAGAGTAGAAGGTTTCAGTTACCGAGACAAGTAAACTAAATTTTTTTTGAAGAAAAAAAAGTTAGCCACCAAGAAAGGAATAGAAATTAAATACAAGGTTCAAAATGATATTTAATGATGAGCTATGATGAGTTGGAAGATTCTAAACATAAGGAAGAGATAGTTGAAGAGATCCATGATCAAGAAAATTCAAGGTGATGATCTATGGTATAGATATAATCAGAAAAAAATGAAGGTACAAGTTTCAATAAAGTTCAAGTTTAGAGGTGATGATAAAACATTTTACTAAGATCTAAATTCATTGAATTAAGTTATGAGGATGATTGAATGGTTAAAATTAATCAAAGGAAAACACAATAAAGGAGATTAAGAAGAAAAAAGAATTCTATATAAAGGATGAAATTGTATGAATTAAAGGTTGGCAAGTTGAAGGGTTGATGAATCACAGAATGATGCTTTGAAAAAGGAAAAGGGTGAAATCTGAATCAGAAAGTTGAGATTGATTAAGTATTGAAGCTATTGGGAAGTGAAGGAATTAATTAAAGACAAAGAGTGGATAAGGGATCTAATTAATCAAAAGGTAGTTATAGATTTATAGATCAATTTATTCACTATTTCTTATAGTAAGAATTTTCAAATAGAAAAGATTGAACCAAGGATCTAGAGGTTGAACAAAAGCACAAATGGAAGAGAGATGATATGAACAAGAATATACTTGTATTAATGATGCAATGATTAATGATTGAATTGATCTAATGAATTAAGTATAAAATGTACATAATAGGCCTCCTTATAAAGGAAAGGTGATAAGAGAGAATGATAAGGAGTTGATAAGCTCTCACCTATGCTAGGTGTAATCACATGTCCACCAAATGTGGATCATCCTCCATTATGAAATAAAGTATGTGCCATAAGATGAGGATGATAATGTGATATGTGCACTAAATATGGATCTCACACTTAAAGTGAAATTTCTCCTACACAATGTGCTTAATTAAGGTACAAAATCCTAGGTGTCTCAAGGAAAAACTATTATGCAATGCATTATCCTAAGTAAGATTAAGCTATGTGTAATTAGGAATATTTAATTACACCAACACCCCCCCTCCCCTTAAGTACAACTTAGGAGAATGCACTTAAACTCATAATGCAAGATGGGTCATAGTAACTACTAGGCCATGTTAAGTACCTATGTACAATTATGCAATGCAATACATGAAATGAAAAACTCTCATAAATCAAATAAAGAGGGAAAACTTCATGGGAAAACCCCTGATGAAGGGTGCTCCCCTTAATGCCACAAACACATAACAGATATAGAGAAACAACAACAATATGCAAGAATAGAAAATTGGCTTCTTATTATCTCCACAAATGTGGAATTACAAACTTTCAGAATTACAATATGCAAAGCCACATGGGCATTCCCTTACAATATTCTGTAGGACAAAGCCTCGAACTATTACCCAGATCTACTACCCAGAACTATTCTGAACTGCCTAAGACAATAATACAGCCTTCCTTATATAGGCAATTTTTCACCGCCTGGGAAGGTTCCAGAATTTTAGCCAATAAGGCCGACCAAACTTAGAATTATTTTATTTTACATTTTATTACATCATAGTCGGCTCAAGATAACCTTTGAAACCTGAACAGAAATTTTGAAGAAAATTACTTTTCGCCATTTCAGGTGGCCCAACTTCCGAAGACCATAAGTCATCACCAGTTGACCCGATCGGCTATTATAACCGCATTTCAGAAATGCCACGAAGTGCTCTACAGGCTTGACCGGCGCAAGCGCTTGTCACCCAAATTTTCAACCTCATCCGGGGCCTCTAAAGCCTTCAAAACTGAGTTCAAAGTTTCTGTACCCTGCTGCCAATACCGAAAATCTTCAATATCTTCCAATATACACTTGATCTGGCAATGAAACTTTACTGGCAGACTTATATGACCAACATGAACCTCCAAGAAAGAAATCAGATCATTCTGAGCACATACAAAAATTACCAAAAATAGTAACTTTCCATAAATAGCAGCTCTGCACTAAAATAGCCCTTATTGAATATAAAAAATAGAAATATTTTTGGGTGATGCAAGATTGCTCTTACACCCAGGATGTTCCTGCATCAGACACCCAGGGTAATTTGAGAAGTGACCCTGTCACGACTCAGGTGTGCAGAGGAAAACCATGACGGTTAACCTCCTCTTTTGTTAGCCACGATGAATCTTCTACAGGTCGTCCTTTCCATTTGACCAAATACTCTTCATATGTCCTATTCCTTGTGCTTCTGCCAACACAACTGTCCAGTATATCCTCAATCTCCTTAGTGTCTAAACTAGTTGCTGGAATACTCCACTGTGCTGCTGTGATCTCATCTTCAACACCTCCTTCATGATACTCTGTCAGATTTGAAATGTTAAACACTGGTGAAATATTCAGCTCACTAGGCAATTCTACCTCATATGCATTTCCTGAATCATGCTTCTTCAATATCTTACATGGTCCAAACTTCTTCATTTTCAACTTGTTATATGTACCAACTGGAAACCGCTCCTTCCACAAATGAACCATGACTTCATCACCAACCTGAAATTCCTTATACCTCCTTTTCTCATCTGCCTTAGCCTTATACTGTGCGTTCATCTTGGTAATATGCTTCCTTACCTCTTCATGGATGTTCTTCAAGTGTTCTGCAAAATCCTCAGCTTCAGCACTACTTATTTCTCCTTTATCTATCTTCCTCAATTCAGATGCATTTCTTGGACTACTTCCATATATAATCTGGAATGGTGATTTACCAGTGCTCCTATTGACAGAATTATTGTATGCAAATTCCGCCTGTGGTAAAATCAAATCCCATCCTGTTGGCTTATCTCCAACCAAACATCTCAACAGATTTCCCAAACTCCTATTCACCACCTCTGTCTGTCCATCAGTCTGTGGATGATGTGATGAACTGAACTTCAAATCTGTCTTCAACTTCTTCCACAATGTACGCCAGAAATATCCAACAAACTTAGTGTCCCGATCTGAAACTATGGTCTTTGGCAAACCATGAAGTCTCACTACTTCTCTGAAAAACAATTCTGCTATATGAACAGCATCATTAGTCTTCTTGCAGGGAATGAAATGTGCCATCTTCAAAAATCTATCAACCACCACAAAAATTGAATCATGTCCCCGCTGAGTCCTCGGTAAACCAAGAACAAAGTCCATGCTAATATCCTCCCAAGGCTTCTCTGGTACAGGTAATGGCTGATACAATCCTGTATTCTGCTTCACTCCTTTCGCCATCTGACATACTCTGCAACTCTATACAAACTTCTTCACATCTTGCTGCAACTGCGGCCAATAATAATTCTCACTAACCAAAGCAACGGTTTTATCACGACCAAAATGTCCAGCCAATCCTCCACTATGCTTCTCCTTGATGAGATTCTCCCTCATAGAACTTCATGGAATGCACAACTGACTCCCTCTGAATAGCATATCATCCTGGATGATGAAATCCAACCATTTCGTCCTGTCTAGAGTAACAGGTTCTGTACAAGCTTTCCAAGCTTCACCAAAATCAGGATCCTCTGGATACAATTTCTTGAGTTCCTTGAACCCAATCACTTCAATCTGCATTTCTATCAGCAATAGTTGCCTTCTGCTAAGAGCATCTACAACCCTATTAGACTTTCCACTCCTGTGTTTCAAAACAAATGTATAACTCTGCAAAAACTCAACCCATTTCAAATGCCTCTGATTCAACTTTCCTTGACTATTCAAATATTGCAAAGCTTGATGATCAGTATACAAAACAAACTCCTTAGGAAGCAGATAATGTCTCCACTTCTTTAATGCCTGAACTATAGCATAAAATTTTTGATCATAAACAGAATATTTCCTCTTGGCATCATTTAACTTCTCACTGAAATAAGCAACAGGTTTACCTTCTTGGCTCATAACAGCTCTTATTGCAGTACCACTAGCATCACAATCTACTTGAAACACCTTATTAAAATCTGGAAGTGCTAAAACAGGTTGTTCTGTAACTTTTTGTTTCAATAATTGAAAACTCTTTTCTGCCCCATTAGTCCACTTAAACTCTTTTCTATCCCCTCTCATTGTTTCAGTCAAGGGTCCACAAATACTACTAAAATATTTGATAAACTTTCTGTAAAAGCTAGCTAGACCATGAAAAGATCTTACCTCAGTAGCACTCCTTGGAGTAGGCCATTCAAGGATAGCATGTACCTTCTCTAGGTCCATTTTTAGACCTTCTGCTGAAACTACAAATCCCAAATACACTAACTCTTTCTTCACAAAACTGCACTTCTTCAAATTAATCAATAATTTCTCTTCTCTCAACTTCTCAAACACCATACGAATATGCATCATATGTTCCTCCAATGTCTTGCTAAAAATTAAAATATCATCTAGGTAAACAATGACAAACTTACCCAGAAATTCTTTTAGAACCTCGTTCATGAGCCGCATGAAAGTGCTCGGTGCATTGGTTAGCCCAAAAGGCATGACTAACCACTCATACAGTCCTTCCTTTGTCTTGAAGGCAGTCTTCCATTCATCTCCTTCTCTGATCCAAATCTGATGATATCCACTTTTCAGATCTATCTTTGAAAAATACACAGCTTCACTCAAACAGTCCATAATATCATCCATTCGTGGCAATGGAAACCTGTACTTGATTGTGATCTTGTTTATTGCCCTAGAATCTATACACATCCTCCATTCTCCATTCTTCTTTGGTGCTAATACCACTGGTACAGCACAGGGACTCAGACTCTCACGGATCAATCCTTTCTGTAACAGTTCATGTACTTGTCTGTTCAACTCCTCACTTTCTGCAGGTGTCATTCTGTGTGCTGCCTTATTCGGCAAACTCACTCCTGAGATCAAGTCCATCTGATGACTGATCTTCCTGACTAGTGGTAATCCATCAGGCACGTTATCGGATACAATATCCTGAAACTCATTCAACAAATCTGCAACTTCTACAGGAACATCTTCTACTTCCTCTTTACCAGCTTTTGGAATTAAAGCAAAACATACATGCTCATGCCTCATACCATTTAGGAAATTTCTTCCATCAACAAAAGTTATCCTTGCATTACCACATACCTTTTCTTCAGTCTCCTTCAATGGTTTTAGCTTATGTCGCACTCCATCCTTTGTCAGGGAATAGGTATTCGCACGACCATCATGTACAGCACATCTGTCAAACTGCCATGGTCTACCCAACAACATCCTGATGAAGGGTGCTCCCCTTAATGCCACAAACACATAACAGATATAGAGAAACAACAACAATATGCAAGAACAGAAAATTGGCTTCTTATTATCTCCACAAATGTGGAATTACAAACTTTCAGAATTACAATATGCAAAGCCACATGGGCATTCCCTTACAATATTATGTAGGACAAAGCCTCGAACTATTACAATGCCACAAACACATAACAGATATAGAGAAACAACAACAATATGCAAGAACAGAAAATTGGCTTCTTATTATCTCCACAAATGTGGAATTACAAACTTTTAGAATTACAATATGCAAAGCCACATGGGCATTCCCTTACAATATTCTGTAGGACAAAGCCTCAAACTATTACCTAGATCTACTATCCAGAACTATCTCCACAAATGTGGAATTACAAACTTTCAGAATTACAATATGCAAAGCCACATGGGCATTCCCTTACAATATTCTGTAGGACAAAGCCTCGAACTATTACCCAGATCTACTACCCAGAACTATTCTGAACTTCTATAGGAACATTTTCTACTTCCTCTTTACCAGCTTTTGGAATTAAAGCAAAACATACATGCTCATGCCTCATACCATTTAGGAAATTTCTTCCATCAACAAAAGTTATCCTTGCATTACCACATACCTTTTCTTCAGTCTCCTTCAATGGTTTTAGCTTATGTCGCACTCCATCCTTTGTCAGGGAATAGGTATTCGCACGACCATCATGTACAGCATATCTGTTAAACTGCCATGGTCTACCCAACAACATATGACATGCATCCATAGATATGATATCACACAATACCTCATCTTGGTATCCGCCAATCTTGAACTTCACCAGGCATTGTTCATTGACCATGACCTTGTGGTCATCCTGTACCCAGGCAATCCGATATGGATGTGGATGTTTCTGTCTCTTGAGCTTCAATTTTGTCACCATCTCTTCTGACACCAAATTGTCAGTGCTTCCACTATCAATAATCACATCACAACATTTACCTTCACACTTGCACCTGGTGCGAAACAGGCTCCTCCTTTGCTCAGGTTCATTCTCACCACTCAACAGGACTCTTCTGTTAATCAACGTTTCTCCTCTTTCAGCATCTTCAGAATTTGATGATCTGGCATCTTCATCTACATGTGCAACTCTGGCCTGGCCTTCATTTCTCCTGTCCGTTCTGCCTTGGCGCTGAGGACATTCAAATGCCCTATGACCTTCTTCTCCACAGTGAAAACATGTTCCACGGAAGCCACCTCTTCCAGATCCTTGTCCTCTTCCTCTTCCTCTCTGATCTCTATAATTATGATCCTGGAAGCGATTGGAATTATTTCCTCACTGATTTTGACTGCTACTGGCCTCATCCTTCTTTTTCGGATCTTCATTTCGGCCACCATATGACCGTCCACCAGATCGTCCACCGCGACCTTTTCCATTTTGTCTGCTCTCAAACTTCTTGTTCAACTTTTCCTCTACTTTTAGAGCAAATTGGTATGCCTCCTCAATACTGTTCATTCGGACCAGATTCAACTCCTCCTGAATGCTTGGCCTTAACCCATTAAGGTATCAGGCAACTTTCTCCTTATCAGCTTCGGCATGGCCTGTTCTGATGAGGAGTCGATAGAACTCCTCTGTATACTCCTGAACAGATTTTCCTGCTTGCTTCAAACTTTGCATTTTCTTCAGTAGGTCAAGCTCATAATCAACAGGAATGAACTGTCGCTTCAATTTTTCCACCATCTGATCCCATCTTGTGATTTTATCTTTCCCTCTTCTATTTCGCTTCAATTGAATTTGTTGCCACCAGATCTTTGCATGACCTTTCAGTCTGGCCTTCGCAAATTTGACCCTATCAGGATCCTCAACATCTTCATACTCAAAATACTCCTCACATTCATTGATCCAGTCGATCAATTCCTCTGGGTTAAGATTTCCAGAAAATGTAGGAACCTCAATCTTAGGTCTTTTCCCAATCTTGGAAATCGCCCGAAAAAATCTTTCTTCCTCCTGGTTCACAATTTCAACTTCTCCTTCTTGATATTCTTCTTCGGCTTCATCCTCGCTTTCATCTCTGACATTAAGATTTATTCCTCTACGAATCTCTTCTTGTAATGCTCGCACTTGTCTCTGCAGCTCTCTAACCTCAGGTGTTACAACACCAGCTCTTCCGCCATGTTCCCTTCGTGGAGGCATTTTCACGATGCGCGCTGAAACCCTAGCCACAGTCCTGGTGCAAACTGCCTCACAGTCGGTGATCTATTTACACACTCAAGAACTCCTGCTCTGATACCACCTGATGAAGGGTGCTCCCCTTAATGCCACAAACACATAACAGATATAGAGAAACAACAACAATATGCAAGAACAGAAAATTGGCTTCTTATTATCTCCACAAATGTGGAATTACAAACTTTCAGAATTACAATATGCAAAGCCACATGGGCATTCCCTTATAATATTCTGTAGGACAAAGCCTCGAACTATTACCCAGATCTACTACCCAGAACTATTCTGAACTGCCTAAGACAATAATACAGCCTTCCTTATATAGGCAATTTTTCACCGCCTGGGAAGGTTCCAGAATTTTAGCCAATAAGGCCGACCAAACTTAGAATTATTTTATTTTACATTTTATTACATCATAGTCGGCTCAAGATAACCTTTGAAACCCGAACATAAATTTTGAAGAAAATTACTTTTCGCCATTTCAGGTGGCCCAACTTCCGAAGACCATAAGTCATCACCAGTTGACCCGATCGGCTATTATAACCCCATTTCGGAAACGCCACGAAGCGCTCTACAGGCTTGACTGGCGCAAGCGCTTGTCACCCAAATTTTTGACCTCATCTGAGGCCTCTAAAGCCTTCAAAACTGAGTTCAAAGTTTTTGTACCCTGCTGCCAATACCGAAAATCTTCAATATCTTCCAATATACACTTGATCTGGCAATGAAACTTTACTGGCAGACTTATATGACCAACATGAACCTCCAAGAAAGAAATCAGATCATTCTGAGCACATACGAAAATTACCAAAAATAGTAACTTTCCATAAATAGCAGCTCTGCACTAAAATAGCCCTTATTGAATATAAAAAATAGAAATATTTTTGGGTGATGCAAGATTGCTCTTACACCCAGGATGCTCCTGCATCAACCCCTCCCACAAAAAGAGAGAAGAAAACACTAGAAGAATGGATGGATAGAGTACTCAAGACCACCCAAGAACTACATACATCATGTATATACAAATAATTATCCCCCCATAAGAAGGATAGTTGGAGACATGATACCTCCCCATAATGATGAAGCTCCCATGTTGATAAAGAGTAGCTGCAAACAAAAGATTAACCAATGCCTACAAGAAACATGTCTCCCCTTAGGAAGAAATAGATACATCAAATGATGAAAAAGCCAATCCATGTGAAAATGGAAAGAGGAATAAGATGAAGGTCTCCATGTATGAATCTCTAAAGAGTCAATAGGTCTCTCCAAACTTGAAGAATATATCACATCATGTAACAAACCAAGTGAAGAAGAAGAATTAAGAATACCAATCTCCAAAGAAGGTGAAGAAGTGTCTCCAAATGTGATGCTATCATCAAAGAGAAGAGAAACCCCCTCAACTATGTCTCCCAAATATCGATCATGAGAATCAACCAAAAATGTAGAAAAGTAATCCAAGTATTCATCACATTCTACAAGATCTAAAGCACTATGGTCATCCTATTTAATAGTAGAGCCCATGTCTGAAAAAGTGGAAGGTGGAGTAGGAAGCTCAAAACTTCTCTAAACAACAAAATTCTTCAAGTGTCCAAAGTTCTCCTCATATACATAATTCTCCCTTGGTAAAGGGATGTGTACATCATGAATATCATCATCATCATTAACAAAATGTGAAAAATAATACAAGCATTTTGTATGATCAACAACTCCCATAGCTATGACATCTCTAGTCTCCATGTCCCTAATGTAGACATAATCAGGAGTGAACTCAACAATTTGACCTTGTGCCCCATGAGTAATTTAATAAATAGAAAGGGGATTAGTGGTCAAGGATGGTACACAAAGAACATCATTAAATGTCCCCTCTCCTATAGGAATAGAATCTTTCCCACAAACCCTCATGTATGTTTTTTTACCCATCAAAATATTAGGAGAATTACAAGGCTCAATAGAAAAAAAGATATCCATAGAAGATGCCATATGATGTGATGCACCTGAATCAAGAAGCCATTTACCTTTCTTGGGATGTGTGGAGGCCAAAAGTTCTTATCCTTTACCTTTATCTTTGGATGATGATGGAGATGTAAAAGCTGCCAAATGTGTAGAAGGAGTAGACACTAACGAGGGAAACTTAATATTGTACTTTTGAATAATGTGAGTTAGCTCATCAATCTTCTTGTCAAAACACTTATGCTCATCATGTCCTAGCTTTTTACAATATGAACATTTATCCCTCTTTCTTCTAGATGATTCCTCTCTTGAAGAGGACTTGGATTCAAAGGTATGTTGTGAAGGAGATTCATTACCTTTTTCACAAGGCTTAGGATCCTTATGTTACTTCTTTCCTTTTCCATTAGAAGCCTTTAATGCGGATTCATTTGTAATCAATTCATGATGTGTTGAAGACTTCAATTGACCCATGTGTGCCAAATTTGATTATTCCCTTGTGAGTTGAGCTGCAAATTCATTAGGAGAAGGCAATTTCTATGCACTACCAAGAGAATCCATAGTAGCGTAGAAACTAGAAACAAAGATTGAATATTCAGGACCTAGCTTGGAAAGAATAGAAAAGATCAATTGTTCATCCCCTTTAGTAATCCCACAAGAAGAAAGCTCCAATCTAATAGAATTAAACATAGAGAAAAAGTCTTGAATATTGTAAAAAATCTCTAGGATTTAGACTTATGAGCTCATTCTCTAATATGAATTTTCTCATTCTATTAGGTTTACCAAAGAGTCCCTCCAATATGACCCAATCATCATGAGGATGTGTAAAAGATGCAATATGAAATAGAAATTCATGAGAGATGGATGATCTAAGAGAGCCAAGTGCTTTATCCCTTTGATCAAACCATTTTCTCCTTTCTACAATACCTATAGCTGGTTCTTGATCTTGTTGAAGAGTCATCTTAAGAAATCTAATACTTAACAAGTGATCACATAAAGATTACTTCCATTCATGGTAGTTATATGGAGTGAGGCTTTTAACATTTGAACTATCCATAATACAACCAAATAATGACCGATAACTACTGATAACTCCTTCAAACGACTGATGCAAATTAGAAAATTAAAATTTAAGGATTAACAAAGTGAAAATATAGCCCCAAAATAGCCTATTTATGAAAGTGATATTTCAACCTAAAATCATTGAAATCTGATTGTAAATCTGGAAAAAAGATTAAAAAAATCATGCACTTTCAAAAAAAAATCACCTCAAAATGTTATCGTATGTGCCTAGATAAAGCCTTGGAAGTTGTAGAAATTAGGAACAAACATGAACAATCATGAAAATCTACAATTTATGATTATTCTAGCCACCAAATTGAAAAAAAAATACCACAACTGGAATCTTCAGGAAATTCTACCCCAAATCAAAATAAATGTTTGAAAAAAGGAGCAAAAATGAGCAAGATATGACCCTTTGAAGTTAGACTATAGATTCAGAAACTCTAATGGTGAAGATAGAAAAATTAAAACCCCTACTGACATCAGGAATCCACTAGGTTAAATTTGATAGTTGTATGTCCATCATTGAAAAACTATCCCATACCCTATTTTGATGTCCAGACGGGCATCAATTTTAAGATAGTGTACATGATGACATCGCAAACAAATTGTCTCCTTTGCTTATGTGGCCTACTGATGGGTTGTTGCACAGGTGATTTGGCAGAGGTATATGATCGCTAGGTGGCCGGTGATTTGGCAATTTGGGTGGATGAAGAGGTGGCCTCCTACCACATGTCGACTTGTGGTTGAGCCGCTGGGGCGGCTGAATGGCTTGACTGGAGTTATATAGCCATGTGGAGGCCTTTAGATTGTGTCACATGGAGGCACTAAGAAGGTGCCACATGGTGCGATGGATCTTCTTGGTGGGGCTGTGGTCTAGTGGCACAATCAGACTGGTCGTCACTGGGCTCAGCATGATCTGACGGTGTGATGTGGGATTAATCCCATATTAATGGTGGGAATAGTTTTAAGCACGTTTATATGTGAAAATTCCCATTCTTCATAGAAAAGGAAGCTCATGGGATTTGGTAATGTATTCTTTAACTGGCCCGAGTTTATGTGTTGGCCTAATTGGAAGGTTGGGTGCCTGGTCATTGTCTGATGTTGATCCCTAATTGTTTGGTGACATCACTACTTGCGTAGTCTCTGACATAGAATAAAGGGGTCATACCAACCCCAAAACAAAATTTTGCAATTTTTTTTTAAAATAAATAGAATATAAAAAAATTGAAAAATTGTATCGCAGAGACCCAGATCGGGTCGTATGGCTCAATTTGCAAAAAACCATGCCTTGATTTGGACTTTCACTGAATATGGGTGAATTTATAGTTGATTTTAACTGAAATAGCCTCTCAAACATAATGGGGAGGTCAAATTTGACCCAAGATGCTAGCCATCAGATCTGAGATATGGACCTCCAATGCTTGCACCAAGATCTCTCCAAATAGGCTAATCAAAATGCTCCAATGGCTCTAATACCATGTAAGAATTTGTAAATAGAAAATATTGAACCAATGATCTAGAGGTTGAAAAAAAGGAAAAATGAAAGAGAGATGATATGAACAAGAATAGACTTGTATTAATGATGAAATGATTGATGATTGAATTGATCTAATGAATTGAGTATAAAATGTACATAATAGGCCTCCTTATAAAGAAAAGGAGATAAGAGAGAATGATAAGGAGATGATAAGTTATCACCTATGCTAGGTGTAATCACATGTCCACAAAATGTGGATCATCCTCCATTATGCAATAAAGTATGTGCCATAGGATGAGGATGATAATGTGTTATGTATAATAAAAGTTTATCTCAAACTTAAAGTGGAATTTCTCCTACACCATGTGCTTAATTGAGGTGCAAATTCCTAGTCGTCTCAATAAAAAACTACTCTGCAATGCATTATCCTAAGTAAGATTAAGTTAAGTGTAATTAGGAATATTTAATTACACCAACACTTATTAACATTTTTAATAGAAAAATTTATTAACCAAGTGGACCTAATAGTCTTATTGTAAATCCTTGGAAAAGGTGATATTCTAGAAGAGTGTTTGAAGACCTTTAACCAGGCCACTCCTAACAGGATGAAGATCCTAACATGTCTAAGGAAAATCCCCTAACAGGATCACATTTAACAATGTGTATTTTTATCTTTAATCAAATTGGCTTTTCACCAAGCATACTTCAGAAGAGTATTTCTTTAGTGGGTGACAATTTCCATTGTAGTTTTTCCCAAATTGGGTTTCCACGTTAAATACTGATGTTATATGTGTTGAATTTTAGTGTGAATTTTATTACTAATTGATAAAGTTAATTTATCTATTGTTGATTAATATTGAAGTATGTTTGAATGAGTTGACATCGAGTTCAATCAAAGGAATTTTTTAAGGTACAAAGAATCAAGGATTACTAATTCACCCCCTCTTTTTGTAATCCAATAGTTGTGACCACAGTTGGAGTCAAATCAGAAACTTCTATAGGTTTAGGAGGTGCAAGGACTGCAAGAGGAGTCCTTGCCAACGCAAAAGCTCCTCCTGTTATATTTCTTCTTACCTCTTTCATTTCTTCTCAGCTCATACTTGCCTTCTCTACAACATTGTCAACTGTTTTCTCAATCTTTCCCTTCCTCACTACCCTTGATTGTTCATCTATGATTTTAGCAAATTTTTCTTCATAAGTGCCCCATCTTTCTTTAGTAGGATCAATCTCAGAAGAAAGAACATGATCTATTTTCATAGTAATCGCCTTTTCACTGACCTCATAACTCATAGGGTAACTCCACTTATTTCTAGGTTCAACTACCTCAAAACATACACAATCAATTTCAAACATGAAATAGATTGTATATTTGTAGTTCTCTATCATGGCCTTAGGAATTCTCATCCTTTCCTTCATTTTCCTTTGAAGAAGTTTGAACATAGAAATGAGTTCTCCATCCACCCAAGTAATATTTTGTCTTTGATAACTGTTAGAAACTTGAATAACTACCAGTTGACTATATTTCCATGTGCTAGGGTGTATTCTAGGAAACTTATGAAATATGTCATATAGATATGTATCAATAAAGATCCAAACCTAAATACTTTTGATCTTTCATGCTTGATCTGCTTAATATTCTCCAGGAATTGAAGTCTTAATACTTGACACAATTTGTACTTCAAATTTTCCTTTACCATTTTATAAGCCATCGGGATAACACCTGCATAAATTGAATTAGGTCAACTATTGTAATGAAGTTTATATCCCAAAACCATAGAAATCAATCTCACATCTTGCTAAAAGATGTCAGCAATTATCATTTCCCTTGTATCCTAGTTGGAATACATTAGGGTTTCTACCTACTTCTTCATTTTCTTCTCCATAGTAGGGATAATGTGAGCATTGTCCAATCTAGTTACATCATGAATTATCTCGTTGGAAATACTAACAATTTTCTCTCCTATCCATAAAAACTGAATTTGAACTCTACTAAGGACAATCTTGATCCATTCTTCCTCATCGAACTCGTAGAGTTCCATCATTCATATGATGCTAAGATTATTCAAATGAGAGAACTCATCCTTCCAAGTTCAATCATCTTTTAACATGTCTTTTATTTCCCTGAGGATTTCAAAGTCCCCAAAGTCTCATACTTGCAATGTATGTATTCCCTAATATCTTCCACATGAAGCACACCATGAGGGGTTGGTGAAAATGCACCTTCAAGATCATCCCATGTGGATTTTTATGGGTATTTCCTAAAATTATACCTTGGCCTCTCACTAACATAAAAGATCAATGGAGTATCCATAGAAAATAAATCTTTGTAGAAGATCAAAATAAATTTTACCCGATTAATCAGGGTATGTACACTCAGCAATCACAAAAATGTTCTATCTCTTTCTTTCTCCTCTAGTCTCCTTGTTCAGCTTGAATGGTGATAAAAATGACTAAGATATTTCACTTAAATAACTTCACTAAGCATTTTAGGGAGAGCATCTTAAAAATTTATTTTAAGACCAGTTACCCATCCAACAGTAGGCGATCACTCTATAGTAACATTCAAACCTTGTGATTTTAGATATATTACCAACATACACTTATGCTATTGCACACAACTTTGTAGATTGTGAATCTACACATTAGGGGTTGGATAATTAACTGATGAATTCCTTCAATTCTCCCCCTAAGGCCATGCTTGGCCATTTATGAAAAAATTTAATTATTAGCATCAAACAAAGATCCAATAGCATCTACTGCTTCACCTTGATCCTTTGTTTCAGTCTGATTCTTCTCCTTCCACACTTTGTCACTGACCTTGTTTCCTTCTTTTACAAACTGGTGATTAAACTCATTCACATACTCTGTAAATATTTTTCCAATGTCACCAATATTTTTCTTTATTTTGGTAGGTGGTCTTTTGTTTCCAATTGGTCCATTATATCTATAGTACTTGGCTATATATCTCTCAGTGTTTCATTTGAAATAAGTAACATACATTCTTCTAGGTTGAGACCTATCTTGTCTGACTTGTAGGTTACAATTCTTTGTAATGTTCCCAAGATTATTTCATTTTTGACTAATGATATTATTGGATGTAGTAGGTTTCCTAACATAATCTTGTTTCTTCGACATTTTATCTATCTTTCTACATTCATTTCTTCTATGTCCATATGCCCAATAATTAAAGAAATAACCACAAAACATTTTGTAAACATTCTTACCTTTACAATCATTTTTCATGTGACCAAATTTGTTGCATCCAAAGTATCTCCCTTTGAAAGGTTTTCTCTACTCCCTAATTTTCTCTTTTTTATTAGGTTCTTATTTTTTATTAGGTTTCTCATCGTTCCTACCTTCATAATTCTTTTCCTAAGATTTGGAACATTCAGCATCATTGAAGCCAACTCCTATCTTGTCACCTTTGGTTTTTTGTCTCTCTAGTTGTTCATCAGTTTTGTTACTACTCGCACAATTTTTTTTAATATGATTCCTTACCTCCACAAGCTCTTCTTTAGTGATGATATTGTACTTCTCCAGTTCTTCATAATTGCTTTTGACATTATTGATTTGTAGCTGCATTCTTTCCATCTATAAATTTGCACTCTCCAAGAATTCTTTAAGTTTTCCCTTTTCTTCTTTCTCTTGTTGAATTTATTTAGTCATTTGCATAGTGATGATCTCATATTCATTCTTTATTGGATAATTTTCCTATTCAAGTGTTTTGATCAAATCAGATGAATCATTCTCAGATTCCGTAATAGGTTCTTTCCTTTTGTTTCTTGAAAATCCAATCTTCTCTTTGAGCCTCTTGATATAGTTTTCAGCTTTCTTTATCTTATCTTTTAATTCATCATTTTTTAGTATTATCCTTGTCTAGGTCTTCTGATGTCGCATCAAAGTTTTCTTCCAAACTGCTTGTATCCATCTAGGTCTCCCTTAAGTTGTTAGGTTTTATCTTCAAGGGCCTTGCACTCTGATACCAATTGTTAGGATCAAGCAATACTGAGAGGGGGGTTTGAATCAATATTATAGTAATTTTATTCCTTTTAATCCAATTCAAAAATTAACTATGCAATAACTAAAATAAGAAGAATACACACATAAAGTATAAAACTCATAACACCATTATTTGTTCTCTAGGAAACCCTGGATAAGGAAAAACCCCAGTGGAGATGATACCCACAAATGATGTACTAAAATTATTATGTCCCTATTAGGAGACCTTTCCCTATTAGGAGAATAATATTACATTAGTACAAGTACTTGTTAGAGGAAAAACCCTGTTAGGAGTCTATAACCCTATTAGGAGTGAATACAAAATGGAGCTTAGTGCTCTTACAATGAACTCATTGTCCAGTATTACCAAAGTATCTTGTAGCAGCAAAAATGAACTGAAACACCACCTTCTATGCCAAAGTAGTTTGAGTAATATCTCGCAAAATCCTCTGCATTATTATAACATCTCAATGCATTACATTTCACCATCATAACTTTTCATCTTAAAACATATATACTCGATCTCATAATCTTTCTAGTTAGCTCACAAATAAATCACAAAACATGTCCAATACATATTCAAATAGAAATCATATAGTTTGAAATCATACATTCACAAAGATAGGGTAGCACCTATGGATTCCACATGTTACTCTCTTAATCATCGCGACCACTCATTTACCCGGTTTCCCTATTGTTCTATCTTCGTGTACCCAGATCATGTTGTAACTTTCTCCAGTCAACTCCAAAAGACAAACAACCTTAAATGAAGGTTTATTAAATATCATAATAGATTCCTCTAAGCTTTCAATACTTGTTTCATCACATACTATGTTCGCTAGGAAAAACTATTTAACTATACCCTGTCAACTACTTCCTGGACTTAGTCATTTTTCCAATGTGAACATTCAAAATTGAACCGAACCCCAAATGATTATGCCAATAAGTAGTGTTTCCATAAATGACAACTTGTATGTTGTAATCATTAGGACATTTTCCAAAAAAGATAGCTTTTCTATAAAATAGAAAGTAGTCTTGAAGAAGGTAACTCTTCAAGAAATAATTGTTGAGGTAGATGCTCCTAGAAAGACTAAGAAAGCCAAAAAAATGTATGCAACATCCTGAGACAGACAAGAAGAGATAGTAGTAGAAATTTTTGTCCCACTTGTAGATAAGAACTAGGAAAATATGACCCCAACAAATTATCAAGTAAACCAATTCATACTTGGGAAAGATACCAAATGGGGAGAATTTTCTACTTTGTATCTAGCCAATATTAATATAAACAAAAGGATAAAGTTCAAGAGCATAAGTCCAAATAGGAGATCAAGGACCAATTATCTTAGTAGGGGTAGTTCATCAAGGACCTCACTATACCTCTAGCCAAAAAATAAGAAAGCACCTTGGTACCAACATTATTTCTCCAAGAAGAGGTAAATTCTTTATATGTTATGACACATAAAGATTTTGTTATAGATGAATGAATGACATCGAACCTAGTTAGACTTAATTTATTTCATAAAATTCCTTACTCATATTTTAATGTACTACAAATAGAGGCAGAAATGTTAGCAAATATAAGGGTTTGGGTTAAGACTACTAAGAAGTTCTAGAAATAGGTTGATTTATTGAAATAAAAAGAAGCCCTAAGGGAAGAGGAAAGTAACGTTGTAGAAATGTCAAGGTATGGGGACCATGATTTTATTTCTTCCAATATACAAAATTTGTGTGTCAAGATAGATGTTATATAGTGGGAGATAGTGGAGGTGATTAGACTTCACTATCCATTAATTGAAGAAATCCAAATGTATGAGGCCTATGCTTATTATGTACTGAGTATATCTATTTCTAACAAAGGTAAGGACACAACTGAAATGTTATTCTCCAAATGGGGCCAAAGGATGAAAATTAATTTTGGACCCCCCAAGAACATAAATACCCATATGTTGAATGATTTCAAAGACTGAATCATAGTACCAAAGGAGGTTAATACTATAGACAAAATGGAAGATAAATAGGTAAGATCAAGGCATCCAAAATAGAAATATTCCAAATAGAATGGATAGATGGTATAGATGAGAATTCCCTTGACACATTTTTGAACAATAATGAAGATTATAATTAAGGGTCCAATCAGCCACAATCATCATGAACCTAAAAATCATGTACTTATTCATGCCTTCACTCTTTGACACTTTGCAAATTTAGATTATGTGGAAAGGGAAGAGAGTTAGTTAAATCTTAATTACAAAATGTCTAACACACCCACTTTCATAGGAGTGCCTACTTTTCTAGGATTACTACTGTTAAAAAGGGAAATTCTCTTCCATGTAAGTGCATATCAGTCTTTGTTGTCCTAGTAAATGAAGAAATTAAATTTAGCATTAGTGGAATCTCTTTGACAAGGCATAGCTCTAACTCCTAGTTCCAATGCATAGTTCATGGAAAGTTTTCTCTAGGAGGTTGAATTATCTTCTAAGTTTTGGATAGTTAACTATCTGTATATGAGCCAAGAAACTTTCATGTTAGCTTTTCTTCCTTGGTTATAGGGATTTTTTTATAGGAACTTATTTCCTAGATTTGTGTAGATAACTCCAAATGTAATTTTTTAGGTCATTTTTAAGGTCTAAAAATTAAAGATTTGAGGTCCTAGTTAATTTTTTTAGAACCTGGTTTTTAATTTTTGTTTAGTCTAGAAGAACAAATATATAGAGCTTATGAAGTTCATGTTGGTGATTTTTTGAAATATTTTGGAGATTAATACAAAGAACAACTTTTTAATTTATTTTTACATGTATATGCTCTTGTGGATGAATGATATTTATATTTTTTTCATTCCCTCCTTTGTTGAAGACTTATCTTATCTATCTCAAGAATTTTATATTGTATAACTCTACGCATTTTGTTAGTGCGTGAGGATTGATTTGAAAGTGTGAAAAGTTAGAAGTATTTGTATTGAATCTTATTTTATTGATAATTAAATATATTATGTCAATATATGTGTTTAATTGGGTATGTGTGGGATCATGGTATGCCAAACTAGGCCCTTAAGTGGCAATGAAAATTCAAAAAATCAGGTTTAGGAAAGTTGACATAAAAAATTGAACAAGTTATGAATATTATATCAAAAATATGTAATAAGATAATATGTAGAAAATTGAATTTAGTTTCTAAGATACTAAGCCTTTTTTGAAAAATAATTATTCTATATGTTGAAAATTTCAAATTTCAATCTAGAAGTACAAAAATTTCAGGAAACAAATAAGTAGGTGTATGTCTGACCACCTTAAACATAATCAAATGACACTTTTTTTTAACAAGATTCTAGATATAAGTAGTAGAATCGTGTCTGGATGTGACACATATTTTTTTTAAATTTTTTTCCAAGTAAATAATTAAATATGATTTTTCTTCTACAACTTTTTTAGAATACAAAAACTTTCGTGTCTAACCACGTTAGCTTAGTCTAAACTTTATCAAGTTGAAAACTTTTTTTATTTTTCTTGTACTAGGAAAAGAATAGAATGTGACACATATTTTGGATTTAAAAATGTTATACATTTTGAAAGTTATAGCTATTTTTCAATAAGTCTATCAATCAGGACTAGAAAGATAACAAGTAGGTGTATGTTTGACCACATTAAACAGAATCAAATGATAATATTTTTTCATCAAATTTTAGATAAAAGTAGTGGACTCATGTCCGGATGTGATTTATATTTTTTTGTATTTTTTTCTATGTAAATAATTAATTGTTATTTTTACGCTACAAATTTTCCTGAATATAAAAATTCTCGTGTCTAATCACCTTAATTTATTCTAAACTTCATCAAATTGAAAGAAGTGTTTATTATTATTGTATTAGGTGAAGCATAGAATGTGATGTATATTTTAGATTTCAAAAATGTTATATTGTTTGAAAGTTATAGTTATTTTTCAAAGAGTCTATCAATCAGGACTTCTTTTTCACATCGTCACTTTTTGGCATACCATGATCCTGCACATACCCAATTCTATCTTGAGATTAATTGATAATATGGGATGACTTAATGATAATCATTCATTTTCTCTGAACTTTGATCTATCTTTTACATTTTATTTTTAATAATTTTAGAATTAGGAAGTCACGAGATCTTCATAGCTACACCCAACATGCTTCTTATATGAACACCAAGTCATGTCCACTCAACCATTCCAACATTATTGGGACTCAATATCTAAGACCTTGGGAGGATTGGGATTCCATTTTCTTTCCTCTTTTAGATGAAGTTGAGTGTAAACACTTGGCTTGCATTGAGGGAGTCAAAAGACCCCTCAATAAGAAGAACCTAATTCATTCTCTTAACCATTACTCCAAAGCATATATAGACTAATAATTCATAAATTAGTTCATAAAAATTAATTGAGTTTTCGAAAGACCAACATAGGCAACAATATTATGAATAATATATCTTCACTTGTGAAGAAAAGTAACAGAAGATATTTGAACTGAAACACTGCACATACTTTAGAAACATGTCCTCCAAATAACATACCATGAGATCCCAATCCAGTGCATTCTTTAAAACTATTTTGACCATTCCTGATAGTCATCCTTTCTATCAAGAAATAATTAAATGTAACTTATTCTTCTGAAATACTATAGACTTGAATAAATCATAGTGTAACATCCACATACCATGAATTATAGTACCAACACTACAAACCATCAACTTCTTATGTTGAGGGATGCTAACAATTCTCCCACAAGACATCAAATTTTCTTTCTAGCATATTTCATATTCTCATTCATCCATCTTTCTAGATACACCTCATACAAAATTATTATCATTAAATTAATCATCTAAGAATAGTACTTCAAATATTCTTTCCTAGATATCAAATTTTATAAACTCTTTCCTTCATATTAGACTTCAAATTTACTTGTTCTTGCATTTTAAACTTCACATATATTTTTCTACATATTATACTTCAAGTACATTTTCCTGCATATTAGATGTCTTCATAATCCTTATGTTCTCTTCAACATCATGCCTTCATACTCCTTTTGTACTCCTCAACATCAGATTGACATCAATGATAACACTAAACACATAATGCTAGCACAACTTTAGTTCTTTAGGAGAGTTGAGGACCATCATTGAATATATTCCCTTTTCAAATTGAATGATTGTATATGATTATGATAATAAATGATGCAATAACTAAGTAAAATAGTACAAAATTGATAATATTCAACATAAACAAATTAAAAAGATAAAATAGAAGTATAGATCTCGAAATGAGGTA
The DNA here is from genome assembly GCA_027943335.1 of Chamaecyparis obtusa. Lineage (NCBI taxonomy): Eukaryota > Viridiplantae > Streptophyta > Pinopsida > Cupressales > Cupressaceae > Chamaecyparis > Chamaecyparis obtusa. Next base: position 53,191 of record BSBK01006202.1, on the reverse strand, counting down.
CTAAATGGAACCTATAACTAAAATTTGAGCATAAAAATTTTATTCTTAAATTTGCTTGGCACCTTACTATAGTAGGTTCTTTTGCTAGTTAAATATTTATGTTTGAATCTTAAATTTTATAAGGATGTTTGTGCATGGCACATATGTTTGTGTGTGACACTCCTATCTAGAAAAATTCTCTAGAAATTGACACCATAATCCACTAAGGCTTTAACATTGACATCTATAAAGCCAGAATCATGGAATCCCATTCATACATTTTTTCATAAATAGATAGGGCACAATGTGTAAAATTTGAATTGACATAATTTGTGACATTGTAGTAGGCTAGTAGGCTAATATTTAATAATGAGCATAAATTTCACCCATAGAGTCTATTTTTTGACTTCTTATACTTGTTGAAAAAATGGTTCTAAGCACTACAAAATGATATAGGTTTGGTTCCCCCTTTTTGGTTTGGACATATTTGAAGGCCTAATTTAAGATAGACTTTCTTGTATTCATTATTTCGGACATAGCTTTTGCATACAAAAATAGCTTTTTTTAATTTTGAATAGGCATTGGAAAGCATGTTTAGTGTATTTTGTAGCATTATAATTATTTTTCTAGTTTAATGAACATAAAGAGTTGTGTACATTTTTTTAAGACATGCAGATGCTTTATATTCTAGGTATGATTATGTGAGCATCCAAATGAATCAAAAGAAAAGAATCTGATGGAGTACAATTGATTACCAAATTTTGTGCTTTCGAGTATAGATTTATTGGTGTTCTTTAAAGTTGGATGTTGATGATGACAGGTGCATAGGTTGTCTTTAGTTTAGACTATATGTTTGGACATGATGGAGACTTGGATTCTTGTATTGGCGATATAAGTGAGTGTAGTTACAATTTTGCTGTTGACTATGGAGTTATGGTTATCTACGTACACTTTTGTATTAACATGACCTAATCATTTTTGTGGTGCTTTGGTTTGATGTTGGAAGGATGTTTCTTATTTCCTAGATGCTTGATAGGTTTCTTGACTATGATGCTTAGATGTGGACATGTTTAAAAATCAGACCAGAGATTGATTTTGCATTTGAGTCATTTGGTATCTTAGCTTATAAGTTAGTAATGTGATGACAAGTATGCATGTTTCTATGTTTGGACATATGATTTATGTAGCTATGTGGGTTAGTCACCTATTCAATTTTTGTGGGATGACTTGGTTGTGGACTATTTATATCCACCATGTTGTTTCATTGTTGATGAAAACTTTGTTAGTTGGCCTTGTCTGCGGTCATTTATACATTGGTATGTTTTCTTTGAGAAGAGAGCATGGACATTGTTTATATTACCTAGATATTCAGCTTTGGGACTTTTAGCATGATGGCTTTATCATGATGTTATGATAACTTGGTTACATTTCATTATTTTTATGGGTCTTTAATGTATCAAGATGGTGTATAAAAATAGGTATTGAAGTTAGATGGGAAGTTTTATGGGTAGACAAATTTCATGATTACAAAGAAGGCCAACAATCACCCATACAACAATATCTTTGGTTATGGGTTGTTCACTTATCTATCCCACATCTCATCAACAAGCGATTTATGAAAATACAACATATAAACAAAAATAAGACTTTAATATGTCGCCTTGGATACTAAATGATTGTTAACATAATTCATAAAGTACCCCAATAAAGAAATAAGTTGAATTTGATTCATACGAATGAAACCTATGTCCTCAATGCGAACTTAGATGATATAGGCCTTACTAGATATTTGTGGCATGCCAAGAAAACTAGTCACAATGTTAATGATATAAAAGAGGGAATGATTTATTTTTGTGAATCTTCCATTCATATTAGCCATAGCAATTTAGAGCTCATTCCATATTAGACATTTCATATGAATAGACACTCAATAGGATTTCCTCAGAAATAAGACTTATTTGAAATCATTCAACTTATTCATTCACACCCAACACTTATTTTATTGCACAGTTGTAAAATTATGAACACTGACGTTGCGCATACTCTTTACCCAAACTGTATGTCTGACATATAAATTCAGTCGTACGAGAAATTTTCAAGACTGTTTTATTTGAGAACAATACAGTACTTTGAAAGCAACAATTTTCATGCGTTGGGTAGCATTTTAAAGCCTCACCTACAAGAATTTTAGGTATAACGATACAAAGACATAATCTAGAGAGAAGTATAATACTGATATAGACTTTCTTTTGAGCCTTGACAAACTTGTTTTTAAATCCTATCCTGCATGAAGTAACCAAAAGTAAGCCAGACAAGAACTTCCACGTTAAAAGCTAAGCTCAAAATCAGAAAAAATGAATCCTACCCATAAATATAATTGAGAACAGTGAACCATTTTTTCTAGAGAAGAAAATATGGGGAAAGAACGGCCCAAAAATGATTATATAAAAATTCCTTTTTAATATGATTTAACATAGAAAATGTTAATAGACCATGAAAAAAAAAAATCATTACTATTACATTATCTAGAGAAAAAGAAGATCTGATTGTGTCCATGAGAATTCTTGTAAGAGATATGGTGTGTTTGATCCTGCTCTTGAGATGATCAACTTAAGATTTATAGAAAAACATAATAAAGTTTATGTTCTTCAGCATAGCTTCAAGAGTTACAGATAATTTCTTTTCCCCATAACTTTGTTATGGCATACTGATAAATTACAAGGGAGATTAAAAAATTAAAATGCACAGAGAAGCAGCACCCAGGATTGTGGGCCCTTTCTCTAATTCTTGCAGGATCTCTTGTCAAGCTGTTTCTCAAAGCTGCAAAGCTTATTTCTGTCATTAAACAACTTAAACAGAAGCAAACAGGGAAAAAAAAAACAAATATCCAAGGTTGGAAACACAGAACACATGGATATTCTTACGCTATGAACAGAAAATTTGGGCTACATTTAAAATGAGATGTTTCTTGTTAGAAGAGACAACAACCAGTTAAGAGTTTTTGGACTGCTAAAATTTGGAAGTCTGAACAACCTAAAATCCCACCAAATCATGTCAAATTTTCTGTCAGCTTTTTCCTGTGAAATTGTTGATTTTATAAGTTTTTCAAGTCAAATGTTGAGCATATATATATATAGAAGAAAGTGAAGAGGAGACTGGAAACAAAACCATTAAAAATATGACCGTGTAAAACTCTGCCAACTAATGTTGATTTTAGTATGAGGAATATTTCTCAATCGAGGCCCCATTCAACTATTAGTAGTTTTAAATTTTTTAGTCTGATTTTAAATGATCTGATAAATATTCTTTATAAGTCAATTACGATTTCTCATGTTCATAATGTGGTGTTTTATCACTGAAAGGACTCTTCAGTTTTTGAAATAAAATACTGACTCGTTTCTCCAATAACCGACCAGGAAAGAACCACAAGTCAATGTTTTCAAATAATTATTTTTTCACTTCATGATGGGCAAAGAAGAAAATTCGGCACAATGGAAAACTCAACTAACCACTGAGATCAGAAAGTGCTATAATAATATAAATAATAGTCTGAAACTTACTATAAATTCTCCTCAACATTAATACAAGATCAAGATAAAGCTCAAGATCTAATAAATTTCAATCACATAATATGTCACTGCTCATTGAGAACTAACATAACAGTAAGACACAATTTCGTTGTAGAAACTGCTAATGGTTTACAGAGTTCCTTCTTAGACATTGTTGGGTATTAAACTATGGTTATAGAAATCTGGATTACATATACTTAGTCATTGTTTTTCTTTGCGTGATATATTATTACTAAAGACTTCATTTGATATTGTGGGTGCTATTTAAAGACGCCTGCCACCTCTTCCCCTCTTGGGATCATTTGATATGGTTATAGAAATCTGGATTACATGTATCATAGTCATTTGCTGCAGTATCCAGAAACCTTCTATACATGATGCTCTCCTGCCATGCCCACATGAAAGGTCCATGCCTATCACAATGAAAAACAATGAAATTTTTTTTAATGTACTCTTTTATTTTGATGATGGGTCATAGAATCTGAAACATTGATGTAAAAAAGTTCTCACACAATAGAATCAAACGTTAAAATTAGCATAATAAATTATCAAAGTCTCGTATCATTAAAGATATATATACTATTACTTTAAAAATTAATGAGAATTTCAATAGATATATCCGTCCTTTAAATTTGCATACCTCTTTAAGGGAATCACCATTGAATTCCACAGGCCCATCATTCTGTTTCTCAGTAAAACCCTTTTCATCTACGAGAGAAAGGAGAAAGGAAAACCCATAGATCGGTTCTACCCATATTCATTCATTACTAATTTTGTCATTAATAACCACTATATATTTAGACATTTTGTTAATCCTTTTTCTGTTACAGACCTGTCGACAATGGAGTCGCATACTAAATGCAGTAAGAAAGCAGAAAGATAACAAGCAAGGCGTGATAAATCCTCCGAGACCCATCCATAGTTGAAGTAACCAAACTATCTGACTTGCTCACTGAGATGGATTTCCTTGTCTCCCCTCTCCCGTATTTATACACAAAAATAAGTACTTTTATGTTTCAAATTCTTAACCCTAAGCACAAATGGTCTAGAATAAGATATATTTGGTTACGTAATACTTCATATTCACATCAGATTCGTTGAAGCACCATATACTTCTAGCCTATACGAATTGAGGAGAAGTCGCCTACCTTATAGTGAATCCAGAATGTCAACACTTAAACTTGAAAGCCCACTAAGAGATTGTCACTCTATTTAAAATACTAAAAATAGCTATGGTACATGCTCATGTCTTTGCTTATTTTCTTTAATGTGAACATTAAAATCTTCATGATGATAAGAGGACAAAGCTAAATACATATTGAAGAAAGTGGTACTTCATGAAAGTAAGTGGGTACCCATCAAAATCATTCATAAATTGATATTGTTGAAGGGTTTTATCAGTTGGTTGAGAATAATTATTGACGATGGTGATATGTAATATAGAAGCTATATACCAAAGTTCAAATTTTCGTCCATACGTTACAATAAGGTGGACTTGATTTCTTACATCTACCGCTCAGCTCAATTAATATCTTTACGGAATTTGAATTTATATAGATCATGCAATCAACTAGCATGCCAACATTTTGACCAATTGAATTAGAAACATTTTTTATAATATACATAATTTTAAACATTTATAAAATATTTAATAGAGGTAATATTATATGTAAGGATATTTAAATTATAATATTAATTATTTCATGTTTATTGGGACTTAATTATATAATTTATAATTAACTATAATCAATCTATATTTCATATTATTTATGATTATGAATGGTCTAATTATCACTAATTGTAGTTTAGTTATGTTTATTAAATTGAAATAGTAAAAATTTCTAAAATTTATATATTTAATTGAAGTGCGCTTAACCATATTTTTTCCTTTGATCAACATCAATTAACTAATAATAAATCATAATAAATTAAAAAAATAATAGTTATATAAAATGCCATTTAATATGTTATATAGTTAAAATAAAAAAAAATAATGGTAGTTTCCAAATTATTTTAATGATATATATTAAGTTTATATATAACACTTTAAAAAGTTGAGTTTATAAATATTTTTATCATATGTAATGATAAAATTTGCATTCTCATGTCATTTCCTACTTAGTTTTGTGTACATTCTTAGACATTGTTTTGACGCTTTTATATGTCAATGTACAATATTCTTAGCTTAACTAATGTTATTTCCCCTATGGTCGCATTGTTGCACTCACACACATTCCGACATCTTGTATCCATATTTATCTAAATTCTCATTCATTCCTCATTCATTATGCTCACCCATGTGCTTATCTCTAAAATTTTAATTCTCATGTTAACTCTAGTACCTTTTGTACTAATGACTAAAAGATAGCTTCCAATTGTTTTGATTGTACCATATGTTTAAATATATGTATTGGAAGAAAAATAACATGATCTAGACTAAGTTACTCCTAGAATTTTGTACATCAAGTTTGTGCTTGTGAATATACCTCACAACTACAAATTTGACCTTTGATATTTAAAATATATATTGTAAATTTGTCCTTAATAGAAATGATAAATTTATCATTAAATTCTATATTACACATTCATTTCTAGTGCATCAATATGTTGAGTATCCAATGTCAAGTGGATTTATAGTATCTTCTTTTAAAAAGGATTATTGTAAAGGTGATATGTGGCAATGTTTACAATACTTTAAAGTTAGTTTCCTAGAACCTATTTTCATGAGGACCAATTGTTTGCTAATGTGTTAACATCAAGTTTGATTGGTTTTGTGCTTGTTTGATTTATTTATTACCCCATACTTCTATCAAATATTTTGAGGATTTTACTTGTTTATTAAAATTATTTTATGGCAATTTTTATACCATTTTTCCTTCTCTTCAAGCATATTCTTATGTGATTCATATAACCCATGCATTTATTAGGGTCATCGTGTCTTCCCCTAGCACATGTGCTTACCCTACAACTCTCTTTACATTGGGATAACTCTACTCCCTCTCCTCTAATGAATTTTATGCTCATTTTTATATCCTAAAATTTAGAGGAATCATTATTTCCCCTTAAATATTGATCTTTCATTAGAATATTGGTATGTTTTAAGGCATGCATTATGTCTTCTTACCATAACATCTTGAAATATATTTGTGTTGGGGTCGTCATGTTTTCCTCCCTTTACATGTCTTGTCTACATTAGCTTACCACCATTTTATACTAGGGGAACAATATCTTCCCTTGCACATTACTTTTTTTGTACTTACATCTCGATGTAGAAAAATTCAAGTCTATACATTATCCTACACCAAAAATATATAATATTATGCCTTTATTTTTCTTGTTTCCATTTTGATACATTTTTTGTAGATTCATATCAACTTGCTTCTCAAAGGATTGTGTGTGCATGTGACAAAAGTATTACATATTTTTTCTATATGAGGACTATATGTATTTTAAATATTTATACTTAAGTAGATGACTACCATATGTATTAATATATTTTATTTTGGTTTTGATAAGGTAAATGATAATTATTAATTTATGTGATAAATAATTATATAATTAAAATGATGTATTTTAAAATCTTATGCATCCAAGGGGTTGAGCTTAATTGGTGCAAAATGTTGGGTTCTCATTAAGGAGACCCATGTTAAATTCCTAATAGGGACATCTAAAGTGGAATTATAAGTTGTGACTCTTAGTCTTTCATAGATGGCTTCTAATATGGAGGTGGTTTTTATATAAAAGTTAATTTCTAAGTTGTGAATCTTGGTCTTCCAAAATTTGTTTCTAGTATTTTTTTCTTATAAAAAGCTTGCACTAATTTTATGTTGATGCTTGAATGAAGAAGATATTTATAATAAATATAAATAATTTTAAAAAATAATACACAACTTCTAGTTGTCATTTATCTCATTAATAATAAATTTTCCCTAATCTTGGAAATAGTGGATTTGGATTTTACCAACTATTATGTCTAGAAAGTAATTTAATAAATATAGAGATTTTTATAATATGTGGTATATTTATCTCTCCTAAACAATATATCTCATTTGGTAGCTCCTTTACAGGGAAAACATTTCATTCATTTTATTATAGGAATCATATTTTTTCACATTCTTGTTGGTGGAAACTAGTTTAATGCTTGCATGGAATGATTTTTTTAAAGTTTTTTGCATTGGTTTTTGAATAAGGTAAAAACAGATTTTACATGGACCTGAAACTAGAGTTTAAAACAACATAAGATAGAGCATAAAAGAAAACAAAATGAAACAACTATTGGAAACCCACAGCAGTGAACAACAGTCTAACAGCACAAAATATGAAAATAACAGTCTAACAGTCTAACAACAAAACATCTACCAGCCCAAGCAAACTATTTATCTTTTATCATTTCCTCAGCCTTCTTCTAGAGATCTTCCATCTTCTAGATAGTATCCAGCATTTCCTTCAGCTCGGTAGATTTTTCTGGGACCTTTCTCTGGATGCAACCTCTTGTTCTTGTCCCCAGCCCTGTATTTCCAACATCCTCATCAATAGTGATAGTGGTTTTTTCCAGCATATTCCTTTCCAAGTAATTATGCAACACCTTCAAATTCTTAATGGTCACCTTTAGACCCTCATTGCTATGATTCAGGACACCTCTTATCATGCTATCATTGTTATTGATTTTAGTCTCTAAATCTTTCATCTTATCTTTAACCTTCTTATTCATCTCAGCTGTACCATCATCCTTAGTTTCTTTATTTTTTACCTTATCCAAAAACTTATTCTCCATAATACCCATTTTAGTATTCATGTTATTCATAGTTTTTTCCATATCCTGGATATGGATTTCCATTTCTTGCATTTTCTTCTTCTAGTCCCTATTCTCCTCTCGTTTCTCCGCATTGTTCTTCTCCTTACTCAGAAAGTCTTCCCTCTGAAGGGTTCCAGAATCCTCTTTATTATTATTTTTCTCTAGCATGACCTTCTCATCCTTCCCATCCTCCCCTCTTAAAGAGATTTTCTCTCCAGTTTCACTAGCCAAAGGAAAAAAACTAGCTTCCTTTCCTTCATTCTCTTGACCATCCTTGAAACCCTTTGAAAAAGCATCATCTTTAGATTCTTCCTCTTGGGTATTACCTTCCCCCATCTCAGGCATGGCATTATTCATTTTTCCCTCCTCAAGATCATTCTAAGGATAAAAAAACCTCCTCCATAGAAAGAGTACCGACCTCTTCTTTCTCAGCATCCTCGATAATAATAGGGGTGTCTTTAGTTACATCTTCAGAAGAGAAATCATAGGTACCTTCCTCTTCCTCCTCTGCTTCCTACTTATCATCATCTTCTTCATCACTATTCTCCTCTTTTTCATCACTCCCCTCCTCAATCCATTCATTCCTTTCCTCTTCCTCTTTCTCATAACATATCTCTTCCTCTTCAGTCTCCTCACTATCTTCCATAATAAAATCCTTTCCTCTCGATTTGTCAGGGGCAGTTGGGAGTTTTTGTTTTTTAATCCTTCTCTTCTTACTTGTCTTTGGTTCCATCTCCTCCTCAATCTTCACCTTTCTTTTCTCCATGATTTTTTTAGGGATAGGGTCCGGAATGTTATCCCTAATATGCTCAGATATAAGGAGAATCAACCCTTCATGCAGCACAGGGTTTGAAGCCCTTTTTCTGTGACTAGTAATGATGCTATTCAAAGAACTTAGCAGGTAATAAGGAAAAGAGATTCTTCTTTTGCGCCTGAAGTGATTAGCAAAAAAAAAATGGAAATTGTAAATTTTTGAATATCTCCCATCCAAGGTAAAGTATTCAATCATGGCCTTAAGAATTTTAGCCCATAAATCTTCAAGATTGGATATGTCCACATAGTCCCCCTTCCCCTTGGTCATAAGGGCTTTCTCTTCCATAGTTTTGGGAAAAATAGCAAAGGCATCAGTTCCTAGCTTATGATTACCTCTGTGAAAGTGGGTTCCATCAACAGTTAAACCAATAATTTTAGCTAGGTTAGAAATAGTAAGCTTGAAAGATTTGCCCCAAAGAAACACCTTACCATTGTTCCAGCCTTCCGCAAACAAAGCCGTAATCTTTTTTTCATGGCCATGAAGCTTCTTCATAAACTGAGTGACCCCCCCCTTCTTCAGCTTCTTCCACACATCTCCATCTTGTCTCCATTTGTCGCAATTAGGGAATTCCTCCCTCTTCAAACCCCCTCTCATAATTTTCTAGTTTTTCATGCACTGGTTCGGCTTTTTTTCAAATTTCTCCACCTTACTTCTCCAATTCATGATGTTTTTTTGTTTATTGAGATTAACCCATTGATCATGCCTTATTGTCTATAGAGTAAAGTACCCATGCTTCAGCTTGCAAGCAAGCCTCCTCGATAAATGATTAGTCCTTTTCATCATTAATTTAAGTGATGCTTCCTTCATTGTGATTAATTTTGTCATATTTGATTAGACCAGAAATCTCACTCTTAAGATTTGCTTCCCCTCTCCAATTTTGGATGACGTCAGATAAAGTACCATCATTTGCCAACCTATTTATCAGTTTATTGCCTTCATGATAAACATGAGTGACATGGCAATCTTCAAAGGAATTCAATAAAAGATTTATTTTATTGATAATGTGCTCTATCATCCAAGAACTGACAGAATTCCCTTTTATGGCATTTATTATATTTAAAGAGTCCCCTTCCAGCCATAATTTTGTGCATCCTATATCTTTCACCATCATTACCAAATACAGAGCAGCTTGTGCCTCTGCCATGTGGCTAGTTTGAGTTCCTAGCGGGACAATAATCACTCCTAAGCAATTTCTAGCATCATCTCTTATTAACCCTCCACCTCTAGCCCTTCCAGGATTTCCCTTTGTCGAACCATCAAATTTCCCTTTAACCCAGCCATTAGGAGGCGCTGTCCACTTAACATTATCTCTAGGATTCTGATTTTGACCCTTCTTTAATCTCTCCCATGAGATCATATTGTCTTTCTCTGGTTGAGGGTCCCAAAGGCTACTATCCTTCCTTCCCATCATCTAAAACTTTCCATAATACTTCTAGATATATAATGAGCAACCACTGAGGGAGGGGCCTTCTTCTCTCTAAATATTCTATTATTCCTCTCCTTCCACATGAGCTAGGAAAAGTGTGGAAAGATAAGTTTCCATATTATCCTAGCATTCTGATCATGGAAAGGGCTCTGCCACTGCTGAAAGAACTCCTGGATAGAGTTAGGTTTCACCCATATGAATTCAAGGGATAACATGAAAGTGTCCCACACCTCTCTAGAATAAGAACAATGTATCATTAGGTGATTGCAATCCTCAGCATCATGACAACACAAGGCACACCTATTAGGCATTTGGAATCCTCTTCTCAAGAGATTATCTTGTGTGAGAATTTTATTCTGAACAAGCAACCAGAAGAACATGTTAATTATAGGTGTAAGGTCCTTGTTCCATACTTGTGCCCACAGAGGCTGAGCCTCTTTGGGGAGAAGAAGTAATGAAGCAGAACAAACCGAGAACTTTCCAGAAGTCATCAGACCCCATATAATTTTATCATCCTCTTCTTCTCTTATAAACCAGTTATTTAATTGTTTCTTCAATTCTTTGAATTAGATATCCTTCTGCCCGAGGTCTATCCATTATTCATTTTTCTAGTAATCACTGACCAGTTCTCCTATAGAGTTTTTACAATTTTGAATAGCATTCCCCCACTCTTCATTTTCTATCAAGGGCTTTTCTGACATCCATTTATCATTCCAAAAAAGAATTTTCCTACCATTTCCTACCTTCCATATAGCACCTTTACTAATGAGATTCTTACCTTTACTAATGTTGTTCCAAATAAAAGATCCCTGGACATCATTCTGAGATTGGATGATTTCTTCAAGATTACTAAGATGGTATTTCCTTTTTATTATCAAATTCCATTCTGTCTCTTCTTCAAAAATTCTCCATCATTTCTTAGCTAGAAGAGCTTTATTAGTAAATTTGATGCTCCTTATACCCAGACCCCCCATCTTTTTAGGCTTGCATATCTTTTCCGAGGCCACAAGACTAAGTCTCTTTTTCTCTTCCACTCCAAACCATAGGAACCTTTTCTAAATTTTCTCTATTAAGTCAGAAAATTTTTGAGGAATTTTGAACAGGCTAAGGGCATAAATCGAGAGATTTTGCAGAGTAGATTTCAACAATTAGACTTTCCTAGCTTGACTGAGAATCTCTCCTTTCCAACCCGCCAATTTCTTTTGAAATTTGTCAAGAATTTTGTTCTAGAAATTAGTCTCTGGTTTCGTGCACAAAGGAAATCCAAGATAAGAAGCTGGGAGACTTCCTATCTTGCACCCCATAATAGCAAAGATTCTATTTTTTCTGGCTTCAGGAGTATTGAATAAAAATAGTGCACTCTTTTCCCAATTGATGATTTGACCAGTAGCACTAGCATACACATTTAGTGGCTTTTTCATATTCCTTGCCTCCATCACTGTGGATTCTCCCATCAAAATCATATCATCAACAAATTGTTCATGCGAACAGACAATCCCTCCAGAAGTAGGATGTAAACTCGTGATCAAACCTTGAGAAACTTGGTTAGAGAGGAATCTCCCCAAACTTTTCACCATTATAGAAAAAAAGATAGGAGATATAGGATCACCTTGGCATAACCCTCTAGATGGTCTAAACAAAGGAGAAGATCCCCCATTCACAATCACTAATGAAGAAACAATAGTGACAAGTTGCATAATGATTTTAATAACTCCCTCTTCAAAACCAAAAGCATGAAGAATTTTCGAAAGAAACTCCCAATCAACCCTATCATAGGATTTTGATAGGTCAAGTTTCATAAGAAACCCCTGCTCCTTTGATTTCTCCAGAGAATGGATATTCTCATGAACAACCATGATCGAGTCCAAAATTTGTCTTCCCAGCACAAAACCATTTTGTTGGGGAGAGATGAGACGGGGGAGTATCTTGAGAATCCTGGAAGTCAAAACCTTAGAAATGATCTTATACAATGAGTTACAAAAGCTTATAGGTCTAAAGCTATCAGCTATGTTTGCTCCCAGTTTTTTAGGAATCAGAGCTATGAAGGTGGAGTTAAGTTCCTTGAGCAAAGTTTTCAAGCCATAAAACTCTTTCACCGCACCACAAATATCATCCTCTATAATGTCCCAGAATTGTTGAAAGAAAAACATTTGAAAACCATCCAACCCAGGGGATTTTTCACCTTCAAAGGACTGGATTGCCTTGAAAATTTCCTCCTTCGAAGGAATAGCTTTGAGAGAGAGATTATCCTCAGCCGTCAATAGACTAGGAATGGAATTCAGCAGGTAGTTCTGATCATCATGATTGAGACCTTGTTCTTTGGAGAGGATCGAAGCAAAATGGCACATCATATATTTCCTTATCTCTTCCTCTTTATTAAGAGTACCCCTTTGGGTAATCAAAGTGTTGATTCTATTCATAGCCTTGTGTTTCATAGTAGTTAAATGGAAGAATCTCATATTTCTATCACCTGCTTTCAGCCAAAGAGACCTAGATCTATGTCTCCAAAATGTTTCTTCTTTAGATATGATATTATGGTAATCCACAAGGATTATATTTTCTTCTCTTCTAGAATCTTCGGTCAATCTAGTTCTTTGTTTCTTGTCTTGAATCTCTTTAAGATCAATTTGAATTTTTCTTTTGATTTGGACTATATCACCAAAGACATCCTTATTCCAAAGTATAACTTTAGATTTGATATTAGCCATTTTTTTAGCCACCTGGAACATAGCCTTACTCTCCACTTTAATACTCCACCACTCCTTTATTTTATTATAGAAGTCAGGGTAGTTCAGCCACATTTTTTCCAATCTAAAAGGAGAATTATCTTTACCTTTGAAAGAGTTACCTATAAAGGAAATAGGAAAGTGATCCGATCCTATACGATTAAGAGCTGAGAGAGAGAAAGAAAAGTTAACAATCCACCCATGAGAAACAAGGACTCTGTCAAGTTTGACTTGAATAAGATCTGCACCAACTCTCCTATTAGTCCAAGTAAAATCAATACCTTCCAGATCTATATCCAACAAACCTTCATTAGATATAAAATCAACCCTACTTTCCACTTGAGTATTGTTCCCACCTTTCTTTTTAGCTTCTTTTAGGGGGGTATTAAAGTCTCCCATTATCATCCAATTGTCATCTGGAAAATCCTTTCTAAAATCATGAATCCTTTTCCAGAGGTGAAGGCAACCAGATTTGGTATTAGGAGTATACACATTTATGAGAGTTCGGGAGAAGTTATCTTTGATATTGCTAACTTTAACTACAAGGAAATTATTATCTTCTTTCAAAAGAATGCAAGAGAAGCTTATAGTATTCCAAAAGATAGCCAAACCTCCAGAATCCCCTTTGGCATCACTACAAAACTTTTCCCCATTCTTCAGCAAATTTAATTTCACTAACTTATCTTTAACCATTTTAGTTTCTTGAATAAGCAAAATATCAGGCTTAGAATCTCTAATTAGATTCCTAATAACATCATGTTTATGAGGACTATTAAGACCTCTAATGTTCCAAGATAAAACTTTCATTAAAATTTTGGAGGACAGACCTAGTCGATGGTATGTTGTCTACAATCCCCTATGTTCTATTTAGCTTCTTGTTCCCTCTCATCCTTCTCTGAGGCTCTACCCCTATATCTTTTGGGTGTGCCTGTGTTCGCCTTTTGTTGTTGACCTCTTGTCATAACTCCTCCTAGTTTGAATTGATTCCCTTTTTTGGTTGATTTAGAGGTTGAGCCTCCATTTGTTATCTTAGCATTATTTGTTCTTGGTACAGGGGTCAAATCCTTCTGGATTTTAGATTGAGATCCAGGACCCACTCCAGCCGGAGACCTATTATTCTTCTTTTTAACACTAATCCAAGGAATTTTGTTCCATGTTTCCACCATTTCAGAATCCTCAAGTTGTTCCTTTAATCTATCATTCTTAGGGTTAGAGTCTAACAAGTTCCCATTTGAAGCTTCACTACTGATTTGTTCTAAAACAAACTATGTTTCAGAAACATTGAGAGGACTTTGGTAGCTCCTCCTCTCCTCTGGGTTTGATAGGCTATCCTCAACCCTTGAAACCATTATTGGTTCAGTCTGGACAGTGGTTTCCATGTTATCCATAGGAGAGGAAACAAAGGAATTCTTATCCTGCAGTCTGTATTCTTCAGTAGAGTTATCTACCTCCTTAGACCCATCTTTCTCTTTTACATCCTTTGATATGTCTGCCTGCTTCTCTTTAGAGTTTAAACTATCTCCCTTTTTCTCTGGGGGATTTTGTATTTTTCCTTTTTTCTTCCTCCATTCCCACTTATTTGGCATTTTAGATTCTTGATCCTTCTTTTCTGATTCTTTCTTCAAGGGAGAAATTTTTGCCCAGTGTCCTACTTTTCTACAAGTAAGACACACAAAAGGGGTTGCTTCATATTCAATTTCTTAGGTCCATTTACCCACTTTTGAATTCAGAGTAATGACTTGGGGTGGGTCTGTGTCATGCTGGATGTTGACACATATCCTAGCATAGACTTGTCTTGAACGGGCCACAATCATGGGATCTATAGTCAGAAGTTCACAAAAAGGCTCCACCATCACCACCAAAATATCCTCTTGCCCATACTCTAGAGGGAGGCCCAGAAATCTCACCCAAACAGGAACAGAGACAAAGAAATTATCATTGTAATCCAGATTAGTTGTCCACTTTTGCAAGGATAAACAATATTTACCCCACATCCATGGTCCCTGCGTTAAAAATTTTGAAAGATCCTCCCCATTCAAGAATAAAAAGGAAAAGAATCCTTTCGACATTACTGCTACATCCACCTGACCTTTAAGGTTCCATTTCTGAAGTGTAAAAGTCCTAACGAGATCTATATTCAGTCTAGGACCCATAAATTTTCCTATCAGGGTGGAGGCCATTCTTGAAATAGTATGATCAATGATTTGGTCAGGAATAGTCAAACCTATCACACCTTTATCAAGATCTGAAGCTATATCAATTTTTGGGAAAGAAGATTTTCCAGTCGGTTTAACCCCAAAAAGACAGCTCCATTTTCCCTTACCTCAAAATGAGATCCCCCCATGTGGTTGATCTACTGCCTATTTTGATGACCCAAATTCTCCCTCAGACAGACCAGCTTTATCCCTATTTTCTTCCTCTGGTCCCAAGATAGGTCCACTATCCTTACGCAGATGGGCCAGGCTAGACCCGCCAACTTTTTCCCCAACATCTGGCATAGGGAAAATAGATGAATCATCCACTACTTTTTCAAAGACCTCCGCAAATCCAAGTACAAGAACTGAATCTGCCTCCTGACCAAGATCATCCTACTTCCCTCCTGGTCGAAAATTCAAATTTTTAATTCCCGCTCTATCGCTCTCTCCTCCTCCCTCATGCTCCCTCTCCATTTTTTTTTTCCTTGGTTATTATTGTAATATTGTGGCATATAACCATTCATTTCTTTAGGTTGGTTCTAAATTAGTGTGTCCCACCATTTAGTTAAAGTGAGATATTGAAATGAAAATTTGAAACTAAATTTTCACCTTTTGTCACTCACATCAACTAGAATGTTACAAATTTGAAAATTGTATGGACTCTAATTTTTAATATTTAAATGTATTTGAATATAAATTAAATTTTAAAAATGATATGCAGTTTTTTACACATAATTTTTTAATCTATTTTTATGCATAGTTGATAATATTTTTAAAAAGTGACATTCATTTCATATTGCACTACTCCTTTTACAAATGAAAAAAAAACTATAAAATTTTAAGCATAGATTGGTAACACTAATATGCCAAGCAAGTACATGACAAATTTTTAACACCCATCAAAGTCCCATGGCGGTTTCCAAAAATTTTGGATGAGACTGAGTTTTGAGAATGCCTAGGGTTCGAATTTGGATGGTGACCAAAAGCGCTACAGATTCATTTGTTTTATTTTCATAATAGCTGGAGTATAGAGCTTTGCTAGGGTAGTGTACCAAAGTGAGAGGAGTTTTATAAATTTCAGTGCCCAGAACAAGTAAAGGAAATTTTGAAGTGCGACAAGTCTGAAATCTTAACAAGTCTGAAAAAAGTGGGTTGGTGAAATCCTCACTACCAATCATGGCTAAGGTGAGATATATAGGACCCCTGAGAAATCCTCACTACCAATCATGGCCAAGGCAAGATTTACACCCCAACAGTCACAGGCTTTCAATGAGGAACGGTCCCTCTCTCCGAGAGAATAGACTTCAAGAATGTAAATTTTGGGGGAATAGAGTTTGGGAACCAAGATTAGGCAGATTCAATGAGTAGACTTTTATAAGACAAAAGAATGGTCCTCATGACTAGATGGGTCAAAAAAACTAGAACAAAAAAGGACGGGAAGCTCTCAAAAATTCAAATTTTCATCAAACCCATAATAAACGGTCATTTTTGGATCTTTCAAAGATTGGGCCAGTCGAAAGAAGTTGAAGGATCTCTCCCATTAATCTCAATCTCATTCCAATCTTCCCAACCACCTCTTTGGGAAGACTGTTCAAACCTCCTCTTCCTAAAAAATATTGGTCAGGAATTCATCAGGACATACACAGAAGACAAAATGCACTGCTTAGATTTCACAAGATCCTAGGAATTCCTAAGAGTGGCCAGGGTGCCCCCAAAGCTCTTCCCAAAAAATGGAAGCTGATTTAGGACAAGTGCCAAAAGAAAATCCTCTCTACAAATCTTCAAACAACTCTCTCCTCAAATCTAAACTCAGAGAGGACTGGGAGTGACTTTGAAACTCAAGATATCTCTCCTCAACCTTCTGTGACAGAGGTAATTTTACCAAGAGAATAGGTACCTTCTATTACTTTTTCTGATGAAACATTTAAACAAAGGAATCTTTTCCTCTAATAGCACATAATTATTTACAAATTTTGGAATACTAATCTATCTTACACTGAGTTCTATACTTGGGCATTTGCAAATTGGCTTAATATCACACAGATTTACTCTCTAGACAAGGAACTAGGATACTTCCTAGTCACATTCCAAGACAATCCCAGCAGAGATAAGATCTTCAAAATAAAGGGATGGTTTCACAAATATTTTGGCCTCCACATGCAACAATGGAGTCCAAATTTTGATAGTGAGAAAAATATCATCAGGTTTATCCCTATGTGGATCTCTCTACAGAACCTTCCCATGGAATACAGGGACAAGAACATTATTCATATTTTAGCTAACAAATTAGGAATCTATCTTAGACATCACTCAGATAGGACCATGTCCTCTACCATGATATGTCTTCTCATGATTCTTGGAAAAGAGCTTCCTAAATCTATTAAAATCATATCAAAATATGAAACTTGGATTCAGATAATCTCATATGATCTTCACAAGTTTCCACCTCCACAATAGGACAACCAAGGAAAGGTAGATGAGGCAAATCAGGATATGCTCCAAATACAAAATGATACTCATCAGATCTTCTTTCAAAGGTTGGAGAGAAGGCTTCTATAGTCAGTAATATAGGTCTAAAGGGTCCTGATGGATCCACAAAAATCCTGAAATAGTTTCTATGGCTCTTAGGTTGGAACATTAATAGGTATTTGAGTCACCAATACTATTCTCACTCATATCTATTACCTTCATCCCATGTGAAGCTGGAAAATCACCTAGTTTCACAACCAGCACTAACATCAGTAGACATTGGTCATCCACCTAAGGCGAGGATCAGACAAAGTTTTTTCTCCTCACATACAACATCTCCAAAAATGGTAGTGGGGAACAGATGGCTAGCAGATAATTCTAATCCTTTTCCAATACAGAGTGCCTTGATTAAATTTGTTCCTAGATTCAACTAAAAGATCATGGAACAATTAATATCTCATTGGGTTATGGAAGTCCAACTGGAAATGATAGAGAAAATAGCATATCAAGTGTTGAAGGAAGATGTAACATTCAACACATCTTAGGATAGAAAATTAGTAAAAGAAATGATTCCAGAGGGCTCTTCATCACCAACAGTAGAGGATGACATTCTCAAAATAAGGCTATGTGATTTGAGGGCCTCAACAAAGGCTAATACCTCTCCATGCCCCTTAACATCAACCCACTGGTCTGAGAATTCTCAAACCCCAGATACCTATTCCTCCAACTCAAATTCAGGGTGCAGAAAGTCCTCTAGACTCAGAAACAAAGAACAAAAAGAGTTGAAGGAATCCTCTCCTCTAGAACAAGGCAAAACTTCAAAAAGAAACAAAATCAAAGGAGGCATTATCTCTCTCAAACCTTTAAAACACAAAGCTCAGATCAAATGTTCAGAGAATTTCCTGATAGATCAATCTTTGGCTATCCAATTAGAGGAAGAGGCCCTGATTTCACCAAGGTTGTAGGCAGTATATGATCTTTTTGGTAGTTCAGCCAAAGATTTGCCCTCGAATAAACTACATCCATCCTCCTTTGTGGAAAGACTTTTAGAAGAAGATTATGTGGAAGATGAAGAGAGATTGATGGATATTGAAGCCCCAATAGAATCCAATGAATTTGGTGAGAAAGCTTCTTTGGCTCCTCCTATGGAAATTGGAACAGATGGTGTCTCCAGCTCTGCTAGTGACAAGGTTACCAATAATCTAGGTATTCAAAAATCTATACAAAATAGTGAATTGGATTGTGGAGTGATTCAGAAAAAAGAGAGAGGAAAAAAATCCTTAGCTATTCTTAGAGAGGAAGAATGGGAAGATTAGGACCAAACCAAAATCATAGCATACCTAAATGTAGGGAAGGGGAAGTTCCTTCCCAAGTTCCAATGAGAATCATTGCATGGAATGTTAGGGGACTCAATGCCCCTAACAAGCAGTGGTTGGTGAAAAGTTGCATAATAACAACCAAAGTGGAGGTAGTTCTTGATGTAGGGGCATCCAAGGTTAAGGCAGAGGCATTCTTTGTCCTCGGTGAAATTGCATGGGGTGTTGGTATTTTGGCCAGTGTTACTTGGTTGCAGCCTTGACCGATGGTCTCGGTCATTGAAGGAAGCTCAGTCACTGAAGGAAATTAGTAGTCTCTGGTGCTCAGTGAAATTGTTACTCGGTCATGCCTACGGTGCTCGGTTGACACTGGTGCTCGGCAATGCCTAGCGTGCTCGGTTGATTCACTGTCGCTCGGTAGTCTTGGCTTACTGACTAGAGTTTTATGTGATTTGTTGAGCCAACTTGGTGTATTTATTATTGGTAGCTATTTTTATAGGTCGACATGATAAATCAAATGTTTGTATACATTTTTAAGCCAACTTGTATGGCATTTAATTATTTTTTTTAGAGAGTTAAGGGTTTCATCCAGCCGACTTGTGGTTGATGATTAGTATTTATAGGATTTTTGGGTAGATGTTTAGGGGCAGATCATGAAGGAGTAGAGAAATTCATGACTTGAAGACTTAGTGAGTCATATTTGAGGTTCTGAAGTTGAAGTTGGAGAAGTTGTGGAAAAGTTATTGCATGTTCTTACAGATTATATTGTAATCTGATAGTTGTTTGTAGTAGAGCTAGGGGTTTCCATACTTGGGAACAAGGAGATTGCTTGAAGGCTTGTGAGCTCAAGTTTAGATCTACCTTAGGGTTTCCATCATCTTCTGATTGTCTTCAGAGATAAATTAGCTGAGATTGTATTGGATATGTTGTGGATCTTGCATAATTGTTTCATTTTTTAATTGGCCCTAACCCAGAAGACCTTACAACTGGGCATGTTAATGCAAATTACTTGAAACATTTGTGGTTTTATCTATTGTGTTGAGTATTCCACTGTGTAATTTTGTTGGCTACAAGGTTTGGACTATCCTTCATTGGATCCACCATCCTTGACTGCATCAATTCTTCTTCAATAAACCAAAATGAGTAAGGAGAAATTATCTAATTTCACAATGTCACTAGGAGATTGGAAATCTACAGGAGTTGAGTCAATTGGATCCTCAGGGGGGGTAGAGATATTATGGAACAAAAGGTTTTCTTCTTAAATTCACTTAGAAAGTAGTTCAAACTAGATAGGGGGGAATATTGTAAGCACCCGATCAAACCTTAATATATACATTGTGAATGTTTATGGTCCCATTTCAAGTAGAAAGAAAATGGAGGTTTGGGAGGAAATCTCCAACTGCTTTGCAACCTAGCCGAAAGGTAACTTCATAGTGGGAGGTGACATCAATGCTATTATTCATCCCTCTGATAAATTGGGTGGTTCTCTCAGAATTTATCAATCTCAGACAGATTTCAAAGATTGGTTACAAAGGGAGAACTTAATGGAAATTGAGCTGGAGAATGATCCTTATACTTGGTCAAACAGAAGGCTTGGTCTTAGTAACATCTCTGAAAAGTTGGATCGTTTCCTTTTCAGAGGAGATCTCACAAATTTCCCTTTCAAATTAAAGGCATCTATATCTCCCACCTCAGGTTCTGATCACTTTCCCATCCAACTAAATATTTTGGAGGGAAACAAACCTCAATACTACCCCTTTAAATTTGAAAATATGTGGCTTAAGGAAGAGAAGTTTGTAGACTTGATAGTTGAGTGGTGGTCAGAGTTCAAAGTGGAAGGTTATAAGTTATTCTAATTTATGTCCATAATGAAATATATTTAACAAAATCTTCTCATTTGGAATGAAACTCACTTCAAGAACATTTTCACGTCAAAAGTGGATATAGAGCAAAAACTTGCAACTTTGAATGAAACCATAATGCAATCTAGGATGGATCAGGATCATTTTGTGGATGAGAAAGCTCTATTAAGGGATTTAGAAGATATTATATCTAAAGAGGAAATCTTTTGGAAACAAAAATCTACAGAGAGCTAGTTGTCCGCAGGAGACAAAAACACTAAATTCTTCCATTCTAGTACCATGCATCATAGGAGTAGGAACAAGATTATGCAAATAAATAATTCATAGGGTGCTCATTTGCAAGATCAAAATAATATCCAAAAAAAAAAATTTAGCTTCTATTAAAAGTTATTGAACAACTCAGATAGCTCTCCTCTCAAGATACATCATGATTTATTGACTAACATTCCCAAGATCATTACGGCAGCTGATAATCAAATGTTGTTAAAAGAATCTTTAAAAAGTGAAATTATACAAATGGTTTCACAAATGGCTCCATAAAAATCCCCTAGCCTGGATGGTTCTCCTCCCAGCTTCTTTCTTCATTGTTGGAGCATTCTCAAGAAAGACCTCACAGCAACTCTGGAGGCCGCGAGAGCTTCAGGTAGATTCTTATTTGAAATCAACAATAATTTCATTGCTTTAATTCCCAAAAAAGTTTAGGAAACTTGTATGGATGAATATAGACCAATTTCTCTA
Organism: Chamaecyparis obtusa; assembly: GCA_027943335.1. Lineage (NCBI taxonomy): Eukaryota > Viridiplantae > Streptophyta > Pinopsida > Cupressales > Cupressaceae > Chamaecyparis > Chamaecyparis obtusa. The sequence continues at coordinate 31,302 of BSBK01006202.1, read as the reverse complement.
TGTAATACAACCTACAAGATATTATTAAAGTCTCTAGCAAATAGATTGAAATCTGTTCTTGGTAAGATTATTGGAGAGGAACATACTGGCTTTGTCCCAGGTAGATCAATCCTAGATGGTATAATTATAGCTCAAGAAGCCATCTATTCTATCCAATGCAAATAAAAACCTAATATGATTATTAAATTAGATATTAAAAAATCCTATGATAAGGTGAATTGGAGATTCTTAGAAAAATGCATGGAAAGCTTTGGGTTTTCCAAGGCTTTGGTAAATCTGATTTTTTATTGCATCTCCACTCCTAAATTTTCTATTCTAGTTAATGGATCACCTCAAGGGTTTTTTGAAGGTTCTAATGGAATCAGACAAGGAGATCCAAAATCCCCCTTCCTCTTCATCATTATGGTTGAATCCTTAGGCCGCAACTTAGTAATTCTACAAGATCAAGATAGCATTCAAGGGATTCAAATCACTTCCTCAATTAGAGTAGTCACACACCAACAATTTGTAGATGACATCCTTATCTTTGGTAAAGGTTCTATTCAGGAGGCTAAGAAGATCACTTCAATACTAGCTAAGTAGGCTAAAGCTTCTAGACAAGCAACTAACAAAGAAAAATCAGTGATTTTCTTTTTCCACAAAAAAAAAAGAAAATTCAACAGAAAATAGAAAAAGTTTTGGTCTTTAAATCAGGCTCTCTCCCGTATTCTTACTTGGAAATTCCCATAGACAACACCTTAAGAACTACTGCAATCTGGAAACCCATAAATGAAAGGATGGACAAGAAGATGGATAATTGGAAATCAAAGTGGCTTTCTTGGGCGGGCATAATTGTGATGATAAAAGCTACCTTGGCAGCAATCCCCATTTACCTAATGTCTTGCAGTTCTCTTTCTATGGGTGGATATATGGATATGGTGAAGAAACTAAGGAATTTTTTTTGGCAAGGAATAACACAAACATGAAATTTTCTCTCATATCTTGGGATAAGATTTGCAAACCACAAATTGTAGGAGGTATTGGCATTAAAAATCACCTATGGAAGAATCAAGCTTTAGGAGCTAAGCTATATTGGAAAATCTTGAAGAATCATAATTTCAAATGGGTTAGAATCTTAAGAGGAAAGTATCTTGGAAATTATTTTGAAGAAGAGGTTTTTCGAATCAAGGATCTCCCAAGAGGATCAAGAATTTGGAATTTCATCTGCAAATCTAGACACATTGTGGATAACAATGTCTCTTGGAATATCAAAGAAGGTAATTTATATTAACATATACTTTTTGCTAATATAATGGCACTAATACCTAATTTACTAATATTTCAAAAAAACTCTATTTTACTATCACTTCACATGTGTAGATCATAGACTTGATGTTTGGTGAAAAACCTATTTTCACTAGAAAATAGAAAATAAATATATTAATTAAATTAAATTAAATCTTCCTTTTTTACTTGAAAGATTACTTTAAGGGATGCAATCTTGAAAATTAGTCTTCATGGTGAATCCAAACTTGACCTTCAACCCAAGGTTTGAAAGAAATAAATTAACAAAAACATAAATTCTAAGATAGAAAGATCTTTTCTTGGACCTTCATTCAAAGAACCTTTGAATGATGGTGCCTTCATCTCAATGTATCCAAGAAAATTTAAAGGTAATTTCTATGAGAAAAAAAATGGGATATTAAAATGAAGGGCCTTTCTCTGTAAACTTCAAATGATGGTTCACCTTGATTTGAAGCTAATTTTAAACTCACCTTCAAATGAAAGCACTTTCATTTGAAGAAATACCTTTCAATGAAGGTATTTTAAAATGTAGTTCTCCCAATCTATGACAAATTCTAGTACCCCATAATTGCGAAACACTAATTTAGGTCAACCCTTGGTTATTATTATCTTTATATCATTCCATCAGGTATTTATTGAATATTGTTTGACTATTTGGTTGGCAATATTTTTTTACTTATAATATTTAATAAACTAAAAAATATTCTCAATCATTGCAATGATTCCATCTACCATCCGTTAATTTATTTTACTATTTATCATTGTGTTGGAACACATCTGTTGATCAAGAAATGATTCAATTTTTTGGCTAGTGACAGAAGCTAAATAGGTTTTCGGAATGTCACATTTGTTATTTTTTGGTTAAATTTTTTGATTTTAAGAGGTCTTTGGGGTCCTTTTGCACATTAAATATGAAAATGCATATATATTTTTAGAGAGGTCTAGTAGAAATAGAACTAAGGAGAGATACACTTATTAAATAATAATGAAGGCCTATCGAGGTAAATATTGTAATGAGATGGAGTTTGTATGTTTGAAGTCCTTTAGATAGAATGTGTAGGCTATATGAAGTATACATAGATATTTTAGCATAATGGAGTTTTGTATTGTTGTGATATACTAGAATTAAATTTAAAGAATAAGTTCAAATTAATCACTAGCTTTAATCACATGCATTCATATTGGTAGGTTTAAAATGGACATAAAGTAGGGACATATATTTCTTATATTGGGGGAGGTCTGTGGGGTTTAGAGGGGGGGCATTGACAAGGTTGATATAGAAAAAGAGGTGTGTGGGGTATTGGGTTGGTATTGGACGGGGGTGAAAAAGTAGAGTTAAAGAAAATATTCTTTAAAAATACAGATATCCTTTAGTATGCCACAAATTCATGTGATATGTGTAATCACCCAAAAACGGTCTAGTAAACCTTTAGCTCTACTCTAACATTAAAATTTAAATACTAGACTTTATCTTATGCTTAATAAACCTTGCGTATTGATTTAATCTCTTATCTTTTGATCAAATTATGGCCACTTTATCCTAAGCTTTGTTTAATTAAAAGAACATGTCCCCTTTTAATTAAATAAAATCCACTTTATCCTATGTGTGCACATGAAAAAGGAATTTCCTAATTTGAAAAAGAAGAGAAAAAGACTTTTTGTCTTCACGTGAATGGAATCTCTTTTGTCTCTTAATCCTCACCACTCATTTATACCTAAGCTTGCATCTCCTTCACTCTCTTTTGCCTCTTAATATTGTCCATTGATTTTGCCTCTTGAGAATCTTGTACACCAAATTCAAAATAGAGATTATTCTCCACCCTTGGATTTTTCCTCTTAATCCCTCACCAACCATTGATCTATAAAAGGAGGTTCTATCCTCACTCTTTCATGTCTCATTCACTTATGCTAAATTGTTATGCTATCATTTTGTTTACTTGCATTCTTAGAGAATTCTCTTGCATTCTAGTTTACTTTCATGTTAGCTTAGCATTTCCTTATTCCATCTAACTTAAATTACATAGCTTAACTAGGTGGTATTGTAATCTTGTTAGATTAGATTTTCTTTCTTCTTCTTGTATTTGCATTTTAGCTTAGTTCTTGCATCTCATTCTAGATTACATATCATGTTGCATTATCATTTGAATCTTCCATTCTATGGTGCACCTTACAAGGTTTTCTTATTGAGGTTCAATTGAAATCCACTACGCATAATATCTTGATTCTTGCATGTCATAGATAGGAAGATATAAGCCACTTCTTGAGATTTTCTCTTTCATGGGTTTTCTCAAGTACAATGGTTTATATAAGTGTGTCACACTTTTGATCACACATTTTTGGCACCCACCAAATTCTTGCAATTAAACTAATCGAAATAAAATGGCATCCTCTTCCAAGCAATCCTCTACTTCCAAAAATTCAAGCTATAGTCTAGTGGATCAACTTCAGTATACTCCTACCCAAATTTCAATCTTTGAGTTGCTTGATTTATCAGCTACAAACAAGGAGATCTTAGAAAAACCTTTGTAAACAACTAGTGTCCCTAAAAATATTGACACTGATCAATTCCAAACTATGGTTAATCTTGATTCTGCTCCACACTACCTTTCCTTTTCTAAGGAATATGACAATTCCTTAAGTCACCCACACAACCTTTCCTTACACATTAAGATCCAAATCTATCCAACTTGAGTCAAATGAGTGATGATATATAATGGCATCGGGTTAAATATATGTTCTCTAAATGTAATTAAGAAGCTAGGATTGTCAGAATTTACTATTGATGAATAAGGAAAAAGATCACTATCAAATCTTATCATGAAGTTGAAACCTCTTCCAAGGGATTGATCATGTTACCCATTCGGGTTGGTCCAGTTTAAAAAGAGGTGGTGTTTAAAGTTCTTGATATCCCCCTGGCCTATAACATATTACTAGAGGGGCCATGGATCCATTATATGCAAGAAGTTCCCTCTACTTATCACCAGTGCATAAAATTCCCCTTCAAGAATACTAAAATTTCTATCCCAAGGGATTATTCCCTATCTAACAATGCACTTACTGCTAAGTGCTTAGTATCACACAATAGAGTTGCTGATGAGAATAGGCATACTCTTTCTGATTGTGAGAAAAAGATGAAAATGTTGAATCTTGGGATGGGAGAATATCGACTAGACTCTATTGCTACACTTCCAATCTCCCCTCCCTCTTATGGAAAAACTTTAGAAGATAACAAGCCTTTATCTTCTGCTATGACATGTTATGATAATTTTTTCCAATCATCAGTGCCTTTAGAAGATGAAAGAGAAGAACAAGCTATTAGAGAATGGGTGTATAGGGGAAGAAAACCTAAAGAAGTTGTGTTCAATGCTATAGTGTCTCTTGAAAAATATGGTAAGGGCTATGTATGCCTAGCTAAAATAGGTTATCCCAGTTATGGTCCTTTGAGTGACGAGAAAAATTCTCTTGTTGAACCTATGATTCATACAAATGGAAATAAATATAAGGATAAGAATGGACTAGGATTATCTAATGCACAACCTTGTTTTGACCCATCTCTTGATAATAGTGAATCTGAAGAAGAAACTATGCCCACTCACACTTTTGAGAAAAATGTGGACAAATTCATTCCCTCAGCTGCTATTCTTTAGAATGAAGAATGATCCCCACTTGAACATGATGATGAATCTTCCTCATCTCACCAAAATGAAGAGTAATAAGTTGAAGATCCTAACAGGGAACGCATCTCCAAGAATAGGGCACGATTGCTATAAAGAGATAGAGATGTTGACTCATAAGAATATACATGATATTCTCTCTTAGTTGAGTGAACAAGTTTGGGAATAGATTTGGTTCACACTTATGATAACAAAACCAAAGTGGTAGATGAGTCACCCATAGGGCCTGATGATTTGAGCTTACATGTCACTTCCATTGATCAAGTTCACCATGCTAGGACTCAGATCAATCTAGGTACTTTTGAGGGAAGCCTTATAGAATCTGAATATCCTATCCCTGGAGATTATTTCCACCATATCAATGCCTTGGAACTTGTCACTTCCCCCCCACTCATGTACCCTAACCTTATTGATTGGTCGCAACAGAACCAATAGCTTGCATTACCTTCCTTTCAAAATGACCATGAAATTTCCTATTACCTTAATACCATTAAACCCATGGTTTTTTAAACCAGTGAACTAGTAATCAACATGACTGAGATAGATATCAAGTACCTTAGGCACAAAATAAAAATAAAATTGAAAAATAATGGGTACTCAAATGGAAAAAACCCACTTTGTGGTGATGTCAGAGATGGAAAAGGTAAAATCAAAAGATGTATCTAAGGGTGAAAACCTCGTTGAGGTGCCTGAAGATGGGGTACTTGGTATCCTACCACATTACATTTAGGAAAGATCTTCAGTCTTGATAGAACTGACATAGACCATAAATCTGGGATCAATAGAATCACCTCAACTTATACATTTGGCTCAATCTTTGTCAACAGATTAAAAAAACAATTCACTAGATTCTTTAGAGAGAAGAAGATATTTTTTTCTTGGACATATGCAGACAAGCCAGGGAGGGCTTGACACTAATCTAATTATGCATCATCTATCCATAGCTCATAGTTTTAAACCAATCAAACAAAAGTTTCAAAAAATGCATCCACATATAGCTCACTTGGTCAAAGAAGAGTTCAAAAAACTCCTAAGTGTTGGATTCATAAGGGATATTGATTATGTTATATGGATATCCAACATTCTACCTATTTCTAAACATGATAAATCCATTCGTGTATGCACAAAGTTCTGAGACCTTAAAAAATCTTTCCCAAGGATGACTTCCCACTTCCTAACATAAACATGATAGTGAATATGATTGTGGGTTATAAAATTGATGCAGGAGCATCTCGGGTCCTTGGCAATCCTATGTCACCAAAAACATGTTTGTGTTTTCTTGTGTTGCTCGATTTCCTTTCTTTACTGAGTTGGTCAGTTATCTCTCTAGTGCTCAGTTAATTCTCTGGCGCTCGGTGATTCTTGTCTAGCGCGTAGTTATCCTTTCTTACTGAGTTGTTTGTTTTAGTTTCCTATTGAGGCTGACTCTTGCAATTAATGATGGTCACATATTTAATGCTGGTATCTATCATTAGGAAGTGTGTGGATCTATATATGGTCATTCCTTCCATTGATGATGGATCTGAAGGCTGACTTTTTCGGTAGCCTCTTGTATATAATGTAATCTTTGGTTGTAGTTTAGGAGGGAGTTTAGTTAGAAGATAGAAGCTATAAGTTGGAAGATTGTTTTAGATCCTCACATGTTGGAGGACTTCTATACTTGACTTATAATTTATGGCCTAAACTGGGAATGCCTTACAACCTGACATGTATGAATCAACTAGAATAAATATATGAAAGTGATCTACATTCTCTCTCTCACTTGTGTGTTGTTTCTTCTATGTGTGATCTCTGAAAGGGGGATGTGGTTAGGGTGTGCCTTTGGCCCCTCTCTCCATCCTCTTTTGCACCAAGTGGTATTAGTGAAAGGTGAGATCTAGATCTAGACTTGTGAATCTAGGTTTGAAGGTTCCTTCTTGTCAAACCCTAGTTTATTTTTTATGGGGTAGAAGATTGTGATTTGGCCTACAATTGCAGAGTGTTTCAAGATGGTTCATGAATGGTGAGATGTAGATCCAAGCTTGGTAGACATGTTGAGACAACTTGCTGCTAGATTAGAAGCTATTGAAATAGCATAGAGAAGAGGAAGACATCTTGAAGATGTTAGTGATGATGAAATTGAGGAAGAACAAGTTAATGTAGAACCTGCATCGGTGATGGATCAAGGTGAGGAAAGATTATTGAAGGCTTTGAAAAATCTAAAGTCTACACTACACTTTAATCATCCTTAGTAAAGTGGAAAATTGGATTTTGATGAACTGGTGGGCTGGATCACTGAGATGGAAAAGTAATTTGAGTATGAAAATGTACCTGAGGAAAAGAAGGTGAAAATTGCAAGCACAAAGTTGAAAAGTCATGCATCCTTGTGGTGGGAACATTTGTAGTTGGACAGAAAGAGGAAAGGAAAGGACAAAATCAAGGTATGGAATAAAATGGTGAATAAATTAAAAGGAAATTTCTTACCTTTTGATTATCAGATTAACCTAGTTAGGCGAATGCAAAGTTTGAGACAAAAATATAGCTTGGTAAAAGAATATACTAAGGAATTCTATAGATTAGATATCAGATCTGGACATGATGAAGATGATGTGGAAAGAATTGCTAGATACCTAAATGGATTGAGATTTTCCATCCAAGAAGAAACCAATTTGGTTAAATTGGAGAACATTGAATAAGCTTATCAATTTCCATTGAAAGTTGAGGAGAAATTGAACAAGATGTTGGAAACTGAATTAAAATAATTGTTGTATTGTCATTGATGTCAAACCTTAATTGGTAAGACTATTGCTACTTAGGAAAGTACTATATCTATTTGACTATTGCTAAGGGGTGAAGCAAGGTTGGTAACAATAGCACCTAGGGAAAGGTTGAGTTATCTTGATACTAAAAAGTGTACTTGACTATGTTGCACTATGATGAGATAATGTATTGTTTATCTTAGTAATACTGAAGACTAAACTGGTAGGCTTAACCGAGCAAAGAATGGAAAAATCATGTTTAAGCTGAGTGATTTTAGTGTCGACCGAGTTAGTATATGTTGAGCAAAATTTTAGTGTCGACCGAGCACTAGTAAATTGCCGAGGAAGATAGTGTAAGCTGAGTAAACAGTTTTAGTAATGACCGAGCTTTCTACATGAAGACCGAGTGAACAATCACAGTATTGACCGAGCATCAAAAATTTTATATTTGAAGAGAATTTAAATTTGGAGCTGACATTGTTCAATTCTTGGATTATGTAAAATGTGTTGCCTTTATTTATTGATTGTTTGGAAGCATTAAATGCATTATAAAATGTTTTATTGTAAATGTTTAAGAGATTTGAGATAATTCTAGAAAAGGAGCCGAAGAACATGAAGCGGGTATATTCAATGAATCTGACCTAACCCTAAGATCTATGATTGAGATTGAGTGGCAAAAGATGAGTTATCCTAATTGAGGAAAATATAAGGGAACTTGAGCATTGTGATATGTATGTACATGGAGAGCAGAGAATGCTGGAAGAAGAAAGTTTTATTGACTGAATAAGTAGAAAAGGCTGAAGGAAAAGTGTGGTGATTTCTTGAATAAAAGTTCCGAGTAGATCAGAGATGGAAATGGAAAAGTTTCAAAGTCAGTAAACCAGCATTATTGTAGGGAATTAGATCTGATATTTGCAAAGTGAGTTGTATATTTTTCAGATAATACTGTTGCTACTTTCTAACCATTGTAATAGTCAAAATATTTTTAACAGAGGTTGACTTAATAGTCATATGTTAAATCCTTTGAATAAGGTTGCATTCTAATGGAGTGTATGTAAGTTGTCATGCCCCGCAAGGGAACCAAGGAAATGCACAAAGGTTTACTTTGTAAAAGAAAATCTAAGTAGAGTTTTACGAAAAATTTTGAACTTTTAAAGTTTGCAAATAAACAAAATATATTCTAACTTCTTTCCAAGGTTCCCTTAAATGTAAATGTATAAATTATTAAAAAAACTGAAAAACTATTAACAACATTTACTAACCATACAAATTCCATTTCAAGTTCTTTATTGGAAAATGCTTAAACACATTCATAGTTAATTTCTATCTAAAGATCAATTACTATAATTCCATTTCATCTAACTAACATATTGCAATAGTACAACAAATGATTCATCAACATGTTACATAACTTGATACATAACAAGATTACATCTTTCCATTAAATAAACATCCCATATAACCCTTTTCCTACGTCTACCCCTTATTACATCATTTGAAAATTACATTACATTTAAACTCCTCATGGGAGAATACATAAGTTTACAACAACATGAATAAGTACAAGTCTTCATTCTTCAACAGGTGCACAGACAAATATGAATCTTCAGTTGTTTACATCTGCACAAGATACCTCGATAGAAAGATTTTTCCACCCAACCATGTGAAACTGGTAAAGTTTCACCCCCCGTGCTAGGAGATAAACACCAAGCTCACAAAGAAGGAACTTACTAGGTTTTACCAAAAGGGTTGGATAACATTTCACACAAGTAAAGTCATTTCACAAGGGATTCTAAGGTTTGGGTAGGAAATCCTAAGCAACAACCTAAGTGAGTGTCATCGCATAGCCCTCACCCCTTGGGTTGTCCTGGTACTAGCCACACTGGGCCCCGGCCCCCAAGTAGGCACATGCGGAATCGAATGCCTTTCATACAGACAAGCGCCATTCAATTTGTACCTACGCATAGGTACCTTCTCCCACTCCCATCCATAGCCTGTCCTAGCGCTAATGGCATGGGCGAGGCACAATTTAATCTTTTTAATGTTTTAAACCCATCCCTTAAATTTTATTAGGTTATCACTTGGTTAATTAACTCATCAGTCGGTTATCTTGGTCTAGCCACTTTAGGGCCCCGGCCCCACACTGAGAGCCACTCACTTAAGGGTTCCTAGGTTTCCTAACCCTAACCTATTCCCGTTAGGTTTTCCTAGCAAACCACTAACATGTTCAACATTTCAATATAACATACCTACCTAGGAAGCTTAGGAGATCACTAAGTTTGACCGGTTTGATTGCTGACAAGTTAGGAGGCAAAGGGTTTGTTTCAGTTTTCTAGTCTCCCTCCTAACATTTATCTAAGTATGGAACTAAATACTCAAATATATATATTTGTAATTTAATTAAAATTTATTAAACCATTGAAATAATATGCCTCCTAGTTCCTAAGTTTTCCCCATGTAATGGATTATATTATATCTAATATATTGTATGTATATAATATATACATATAATATATTAGATATATATAACACCATATTGTCAATATATAAATCAAATATAATTTTACTCATTAAATTAATATTCCTCTTAGTTGTCTTAAAATGAATAACTCCATATATTATATTATATATATATAATATCATACATATTATATATATATATATATATATATATATATATATATATATATATATTAAGCTTATATAAAAAAAAAACCATGTTTTCAAAATATAATTCATATTATACATATAATGTATATTATATGTATAATATAATACCAATTTAATTTAAATAAAAACTTAAATTATATTATATATATAATATTATACATATTATATATATAATATAATATATTACACCATAATATTATAAAAAACACATATATTATATTATATATATAATATATTAACCATATATTATATATATAATAAAATGTAATGCTAACCCGAAATAAATCCAAACAAAAATTTTGTTTTGTTTTAAATGCACAAGCAAAAAGGGGAAGGGGGCCCGCTCCGTGCAGTACCCCCGGGGTACCGGCAGCAGCAGGCCTGCTGCCGCACATAGCATTTACAAAAGAAAACATTTGTTATATTATTTCTTTTGTTTTATTTTATTTTGTTACATATTTATTTCAAAACAACAAAATCAACAAGAACCTTTATTTTATAATATTATATTATATTATTTATTTTATAATATTATATTATATTATATATATATATAACATTTTATATATATATACAATATAAATCTAACCGCCAATATATTTTGTTATTGCACATATATTCTTTTGAAATGTATGTTTTGAAATATCATTTTTTTGTATAGTTTCTTTTTTTTATTATTATTATTATTATTTTAAAAAGAAACACTAAAAATTAAAGATAATAAATATATATATATATATATATTTTAAAAAGAAATACTTATAATATATTTTCAAAAATAGAATGTTTCTAATGAACATTAATTTAATTTATAAAGCTATATTTCTTTAAAGCATGAATATTAATATTTATATATTTATATATATATTAAATACAACCACAGCATCTATATTTTACAGCCAAAAAAATAATTTATTTCCTCACTAATGTACAAATATTTTCTACATTAATACAACTAAAGCGAAAAATATAATTTTCTTTTCCATTACAAATCTAACAAATTTAAATTTATTTCTGGTGCAGGATCCAACCTGGATTCGTAGTTTGTCTGTTGCAGATGAACTCTTCAGCCTCCCGTCTGCAATTCTCCCCGGATGCAATTCCCAGCTCTTTCCTAATGTCAAACTGAAATATTATTAATAGTTTCCTTCGTTTTCCAGCCTCCTGTCTTGTCTCGAAACCTACCATCATAAATATAATTTCCTCTCCAACTATATGGTTGGAGAAGTTTCTTTACGGGAAGAAACTTCTCCAACTTCCATAGTCGGTTGGAGGAGAAACTAATCTCTCCCGTAAATATAATAAAGTTTTGTTAATTTTAATTAAATTATTATCCAAAACAAGCTTTAATAACAAATTTAGTTAAATACCCCACAAGGAATTCACATAGCACAATTGGTAACTAACTAGCCCAACTTCTAGGAGGTCTCGAGTTCAACTCCCTCCTAGCTAGCTAGTTTTATTACCGAAGGCAATTTATTTTTATTTTTATTTACAATTTGGTTCGAATTGTAATTTCTTTTTATATATTTCTTAATTTACTTTTATCAACAACCATAAAGCTAGTGCTATTTTGTTAATATAATTAAGTATATATTTATTTATATTTATGAATATATATTTATACCTTAATATACATATATGTGTTCATAAGCATATGTGTGCACCCATATGTTTATGACACATATAGTATAAATAACTCATTATTCATTTTACTAACATTTTATAACTATATAACCAGAAGATGCAAGGTACAAATAGCAACTCGATCTTAATACTAACATGAAAATCTAAACAGGGATAAGTCACTGAAACAGAAATCGATCAACAAGGACTCACATAGATAACCTACTGACAAAGTTGAGCATACCCTAACAGCAAGAACAAGATCCAAACCCTAATAACTGATAAACCACATAATACCTCCCTACCAGGAACTGATCGGGCACTTCCCACCTAAGGTGAATGATCAAGGATAAAGGTTTTCTTTTGTGAAGCTTGGTGATATCTCCATGACAACAACAACGATCGAGGATTTTTAAGGGATCGCTCAGACCTGTGGAGCTAGGTGGAGACGATACCCGGTACCTGCAAATCCTACATCACCAAGAAGAGATACATATACATATAGATATACAAATCAGATATATGCAAGCAGATGACTAGGATCGATACATCGTGTGGACCTCACTGAGTGAGTAACTACGACTTCGTCCTGAGTCATGAAAACACATCAGACATATGTATCCATAAAAAAATCATGATAAGGGTTAGTATTCAAATCATTAAATAAAACATGTAAAACTAATACATTCTTCTAGGATCTCATAAACATATAATCAATGTAACTATAACTGAGCATATAAATATCATCTGATGAACATATAATCCTCCATGAAACATAAACATGAGTGTATAGTTCTAACCATCATAATAGAAAGGAGTCAAATCATAGCATCACTGTAGGAGAGGTATTACATAAGTCCTATGACTAGGCTCAATTTTAACAAGGTGATTGAAATCCTTTAATCGAGTCACACCTGATAGTGTGTATTGTAACCTTTGACAGAGTTGGATTTTTACCGAGCTCACTTCAATAGAGTGAAAATAATAGTAGCATGTTACAAAGTGGTTTTTCTCAAATTGGGTTTCCACTATAAATCTTGGTGTTTATACTTGTGTGATTGTTTAGATCTTAACATTACTATGTTTTACAAGTTAAGTTATAGCTAGGTAGTGGACTGCATTGTTAGATGTTTCTATTATTGAATCAGTGATGACCGATTTTGTTTTAGTTTTGGATCTAATTTATGGATAAGTTTTTAAGATTGTTTTATACATCAGGATCTAAGAACAACTAATTCAACCCCCCTCTCTATTTTTCTAAATCATATTAACAATTGGTATCAAAGCTTTGTTGCTTAGTATTAGTGTTGATAGATATCATGTTTAAAGGGGCTTGAAGCAAATGATCAGGATGTATAAGAAGGAGGTACTGAAGCTAAACAAGGCAAACTTCCCTGCATCGAAAAGCTTGATGAAGCTACATTTGGTTGGTATTGGTGACTTTGCAAAGTACTACATTGAGAATAGCTATGTCTCACCTATCACACCTTTGACTACCAAAGAAATGAGAACTAAGCAAGAACATAATCAGACAATGCTGGAAATTGCATCTGCCCTAAGCTATCCAAAATTTGAGGACATTAAGGACTGCACAACTGCTAAGGATATGTGGGACACTCTTGCAACGATCTATGGTGGTGACTTGAATGTGCTGAAGGAAAAGGCCAAGAGTCTTAGAGGTAAGTTTGATGAAATGAGAATGCAAGAAGGTGAAAACATTGCACAATATTGTGGTAGAATAAAAGAACTTGTGAATGCTATTAGAGGAGCAAATGGGGCTATTGATGATGAAACTATAATTGGGAAATTACTAAGAACCCTACATCCTATATATGCTATTAAGATCTCAACTATTTAGGAATCTAGATGTAACTCTGCTAATGTGCTTACTTTGGAAAGTTTAGTTGGTAAGCTAACTACTTTTGAACTCTCTAATTATGATAATTTCACTGTTGGAAGCATTGGAAATGTTGAATCTTCTTTTAAGTCATAGCTAGTTCTGAACAAGCCAAAGAAAGAAAAAGAAAGATGCATCAGTGAAAGTGAAAGTGATAGTGACACTTTTGATGAAGACCTAGAAGATCTAGAAGCTCTTATGGCTAGAAGACTAAGAAGGGGAAAAGGAAAGTATAAAGGTAAACTCCCTATTATATGTTTTGCATGTAATAAAGTTGGTCATATAGCTACTAGATGTCCTAATAGGAAGGATAAAGATGATGAAAGGAAAAGCAAACACAAAGATAGAAAAGATGATAGAAGCTACCGATGGAACAGAGACTACAAAGGAAAAGGTAAGAAATCTTGTTACATTGCTAAAAAAGAGAATGACACTGATAGTGATGATTTTGAAATTGAGGTAGTCTATGTGGCAATGAAAGATGAATCTGATGAGGATGAGAAAACTGCATTGATATCCTATGTGAACAAGAATGATAAATGGATTATTGACAATGGCTGTTCACATCACATGACTGGTGACAAAAATAAGTTTGAGACCTTACATCATTATAGAGGTAAAAGTGTAAAATTTGGTAATGATGCACCATGTCCTGTTAGAGGAAAAGGTTTGATTAAACTAACTAATAAAATATCTTGTGAAAATACATATTGGGTTGAAGGTCTTAATTATAATTTGTTAAGTGTTGCTCAGCTTAACAAAACTGGTTACCGAGTGGAATTTCATCACAAGCAAGCTAAAATATTTGATGCTACTGTAGAACTGATTGGAAGTGGTGATTAGACTAGAGGTAATTTGTTCTATCTTGACCTATCTAAAGAAAGATTTTTGATTGCACAACTTGATGATATTTGGTTATGGCATAAAAGTTTGTGTCATGTTAAATTTGACAATTTGGTAGAGATAAGTAAGAAGAAAAAGGTAAGAGGTCTACCTAGATTGAAGAAACCTAAGAATGTGATGTGTAAGGAATGCCAGTTAGGAAAAATGACAAAGTCAATTTTCAAGAGCAAATCCTTTACTTCTGAAAACATCTTAGATTTGGTTCATATTGACCTTTGTGGACCTATGGGTGTACAAAGTTACTATGGTGCTAGATACTTTATCTTATTTGTTGATGATCATACTAGGATGATGCATGTGATGTTTCTAAAAGAAAAATCTGAAGCTTTTCAATTCTTTAAGTGGTATTTGGCTAAGGTTGAAAAGGAGACAGGTAGGAACCTAAAATGTCTTAGATCTGACCGAGGTGGATAATTTACATCAAATGAATTTAATATATTTTACAATGATAGAGAAATTAAAAGATAGATGTCTGTACCTAGAACACCTCCACAGAATGGTATAGCAGAAAGGAGAAATAGATATATCTTGGATTGTGCAAGGACATTGATGATTGAAAAGAATGTGGCATAGAAATATTGGAAATAAGCTATAAGCACTACTGTCTACACTCTTAACCGGGTATAGATCAAGAAAGGTACAAATCTGACACCCTATGAACTATGGCATGGACATGCACCAAGTGTTAAATACTTTAAAATCTTTAGAAGTAAGTGCTATATACTAAAAGACACTAGGAATGGAAAGTTTGATGCTAAGAGTGATGAAGGCATATTCCTAGGGTACTCCACAAAAAGTAAAGATTATAAGTGTTTAAACTCTAACAATAACAAAATTGTGGAAAGTGTGAATGTCAAAATTGATGAGTAGTAGAAAGAAATGAAGTTGACAATAAAAGAGAACTAGAAGATTATAGATCTTTTGTGTACATTGAGGAAGAAGAAGAGGCAAGTAATAGACTTGCACTTGATGTCGAGTCTCAGGTAAGCAATGCTGAGAGATAGAAAAAAGCTTCTGAGCATCAGGAAAATAGTGTTGAGAAAGAACAAGAACATGTCGAGCTACAAGAAAATGTTGTTGAGTATTAGGAAGAGGTTGCCGAGCATTCTAAAGTTGAATCTGACAATCTTGTTGAGGCACATGATGAAATAGAGGAGAGAACAGCTAAACCTATTTTGGCAAAACATGTAAGAAGACATCATAAGCCTGAACAGATAATTGGAGACAAAGATATTGGAATTCAAACCAAAAGTAAGACTAAGGATCCAACATGTCTACTATGTGAATTTGAACCAAAGACAACTAGAGAAGCATTGGAGAATGAAGACTGGATACAAGCAATGAATGAAGAAATTGACCAGATTGAGAAGAATGATACTTGGACTCTGGTGCTGAGACCTAAAAACAAGAATGTTATAGGAACAAAATGGGTGTTTCAGAATAAGATGAATGAAAATGGTGAAATCACTAGGAACAAAGCTAGGCTGGTATGCAAAGGTTACACACAAGAAGAAGGAATAGATTATGGGGAGACATTTTCCCCTGTAGCTAGATTGGAAGGAGTAAGAACTCTACTTGCATATGCTGCTTATAAATATTTCAAGGTATATCAAATAGTTGTCAAGTCTACATTTTTTAATGGTATACTAGAAGAAGTGTACATAGAACAACCAGAAGGTTTTATTGATCCAAATAGAAGACACATGGTGTGCAAACTAAACAAAGCATTATATGGATTGAAGAAAGCTCCCAGAGCATGGTATGAGAGGTTGCACAACTACTTGATACAGACTGGATTTTCAAGAAAAAATGACACAAGCAATTTGTACATGAAGGATGAAGAAGGTAAAGGTATCTTGTTGGCAAAAATCTTTGTTAATGACATTTATTTTGGTGGACAAGATGCATTATGTAAAAGTTTCTCAAATGAAATGCAAACTGAATTTGAAATGAGTATGTTTGGTGAGATCAAATTCTTTGTTGGTTTACAAGTATATCAGAGGA
The DNA here is from genome assembly GCA_027943335.1 of Chamaecyparis obtusa. Taxonomy (NCBI): domain Eukaryota; kingdom Viridiplantae; phylum Streptophyta; class Pinopsida; order Cupressales; family Cupressaceae; genus Chamaecyparis; species Chamaecyparis obtusa. The sequence goes on along the minus strand of BSBK01006202.1, from coordinate 14,506 downwards.
AGAATGGAATTTGCATTACACGGTCTAAGTATGTTAACGAAATACTGAAAACTTTTGGGATGGAAGATGCTAAACCAGTGGGAACTCCTATGGTTACTAGACAAAAGTTATCTAAGAATGATGCTGTTGCAGAAGTGAATTAGACTCTATACAGATCCATGATTGGAAAATTGCAGTATGTTGTACATAGAAGACCAAATATTGCATGAGATGTTGCGATTGTGGCAAGATTTGCTACCAATCCTAAGGAAACACATATGATGGCCATGAAAAGAATTATGAGATACTTGAAAGGAACTGCTGACTATGGTCTATATTATAAGAAGGATGACAAATTTGAACTCTGAGTTTATACAGATGTTGATTGGGTAGGAAATGTAGATGACAGAAAGAGTACAAGTGGTGGAGCTTTCTTTCTTGGATAGAGATTAGTCTCCTGGACAAGCAAGAAACAAAATTGCATTTCCCAATCTACTGTCAAGGTCGAGTATGTCACTGCTACAGTAAACTATTCAAACTTGGTATGGATAAAACAATTGTTGATAGGCATGAAAGAAGAAATCACTGAACTTGTTGTTATTTTCTGTGACAACACAAGTGCTATCAATATTTCTAAGAATCCAGTGATGCACACTAAAACCAAACATTGCAATCAAGTATCACTACTTGAGAGAATTAGTACAAGATAAAGAAGTCTAAATGGAATATGTGAATACAAAAGAACAATTAGTAGACATATTCACTAGAGCTTTACCCAGAGAAGCTCATGAGTATTTGAGAAGTTAATTAGGGGTTCTTCCCCTAACTGAGGCTTCCTAGACAAGCTACGATCACTGCATCAAATGTGCTATAGCAAAAAAATTGACAAATTGATGTAGAAGAATGTCACACTTTAGGGCTGGCCTAGAGTTGTGAAGAGAAGCAGAGACAAGGAATCAGTCATAAGCAAGATGACAGAGGGAGAAACATTGAGCTGCATAGATATTATCTACATCTGATGGATGTATGTTTTAGTTGCTACTTTGGCATTTTTGTCAAAGAGGGAGAATGTACTAATATGATAACACATGAGATATGATAACACATGATATTGAAAAGTAAGAGGCAAATAAACTAATGAAACTAAAGATAAGGCAGATGAACTGAAATGAGGAATCAGGGTAGAGGGAGATTTGAATACATCTGACAGTCACAAAAGTGAGGCTTATAGGATTCTCAATCAGAATGAAGCTAAGGATATTATAAACAATTCTCTGATGGACAGACAATTTTTTGGATTGGTTGGCAATCCATGTGTTATTCAGGTGATATCATATGGTGTTGCCATCAATGCCAAAGAGGGAGATTGTTGGAAACTAAATTGAAACAATTGTTGTATTGTCATTGATGTCAAACCTTAATTGGTAAGACTATTGCTACTTAGGAAAGTACTATATCTATTTGAGTGTTGTTAAGGTGCTAAGCAAGGTTGGTAACAATAGCACCTAGGGAAAGGTTGAGTTATCTTGATACTACAAAGTGTACTTGACTATGTTGCACTATGATGAGATAATGTATTATTTATCTTAGTAATAATGAAGACTAAACTGGTAGGCTTAACCGAGCAAAGAATGGAAAAATCATGTTTAAGCCGAGCGATGTTAGTGTCGACCAAGTTAGTATATGCTGAGCAAAATTCTAGTGTTGACGGAGCACCGGTAAATTGTCGAGGAAGACAGTGTAAGATGACTAAATAGTTTTAGTAATGACCGAGCTTTCTACATGAAGACCAAGTAAACAATCACAATATTGACCGAGCATCAGCAATTTTATATTTAAAGATAATTTAATTTTGGAGCTGACATTATTGAATTCTTGGATTATGTAAAACATGTTGACTTTATTTATTGATTGTTTGGAAGCATTAAATGTAATGTAAAACTTATTATTGTAAATCTTTAAGAGATTTGAGATGATTCTAGAAAAGGAACCAAAGAACATGAAGTAGGTAGATTCAATGAATCTGACCTCACCTTAAGATCTACGATTGAGATTGAGTGGAAAAAGATGAGTTAACCTAATTGAGGAAAATATAAGGGAACCTGAGCATTGTGATATGTATGTACATGGAGAACAGAGAATGCTAGAAGAAGAAAGTTTTATTGACTGAATAAGTAGAAAAGGATGAAGGAAAAGTGCGGTGATTGTTTGAAGAAAAGTTCTGAGCAGATTAGAGATAGAAATGGCAAAGTTTCAAAGTCAGTAAACCAACATTAGTGTACAAAATCAGATTTGATATTTGCAAAGCGAGTTGTATATTTTTTAGATAATACTGCTAATAGTTTCTAACCATTGTAACAGTCAAAATCCTTTTAATAAAGGTTGACCTAATAGTCATATGTTAAATCCTTTGAACAAGGCTGCATTCTAATGGAGTGTATGTAAGTCCTATGACTAGGCTCACTTTTAACAGGGTGATTGAAATCCTTTAACTGGGTCATACCTGACAGTGTATATTGTAACCTTTGACAGGGTTGGCTTTTTACCGAGCTCACTTCAAAAGAGTGAAAATAATAGTAGCACGTTAGAAAGAGGTTTTTCCCAAATTGGGTTTCCACTATAAATCCTAGTGTTTATACTTGTGTGAATGTTTAGATCTGAACATTACTATGTTTTACAAGTTAAGTTATAGCTAGGCAGTGGACTGCATTGTTAGATGTTTCTATTACTGAATCAATGATGACCGAGTTTGTTTTAGTTTTGGATCTGATTTAAGGATAAGTTTTTAAGATTGTTTTATACATCAGGACCTGAGAACAACTAATTCACCCCCCCTCTCTATTGTTCTAAATCATATTAACACAAGAGACATGAGAAAAGACAAAAAAGTAGAGGTGGTAGATTCCCAACAGGAAGAGGTAGATCTTATGGTGAAAATAGTAGATCTGAACCTGAAAAGACAAATCTGGATAAAGGCAAGATTGAGTGGAAAGGTGAAAGTTCATCTAGAGGAAGAGGAAATAACTACCAAGGTGGTTATAATAGAGGTGGTTTCCAAGGAGCTTGTTACACTTGTGGAGAAGAAGGACGTAGATCATTTGAGTGTACACATGAAAGTAACAAGGTCGATAGAAATAGAAATGCTTTGGTGCAAGAAGAGTCACTAAATGAACCTGAGAAGGAAAAGAACTTGATGGTAAGGAGAGAACTTTGGAGTGAAAATAATAAGGAAGATCCGGTAAGGAAAAGTTTGTTCAAGACCAGACGTAGAGTTTCTGATGAAGTTTGGAAGGTAATCATTGACAGTGGTAGCTCAGAGAACTTGGCATCTGAGGAAATGGTTACAAAGTTGTAGTTGAAAAGGGTGGAACATCGGAAGCCCTATCAAATTTTATGGATCAAATATGAGCATACACTCTTGGTAAGTGAACAATGTTTTGTGAATTTGAAAATTGGAAAGTACTATGATAAGGTGTTATGTGATATCATGCCTATGGATTGTTGTCATATTTTGTTGGGTGGACCTTGGCAATATGATAGACATGCTATATATGATGGGAGATTGCATAAATATACTATTTGGGTTGATAGAAGAAGATAGATCTTGTTACCTTTGATTGAAGAACTTGTTAGTAATGTTTGTACATCTATCAAAGTTTTTTAAAGATTTGAAGAAGAATGATGTATGTTTTGATGTGATTCCTAACAAACCGAGTATGCAAATAGAGGATAGTATCCCTGAGGAGATTGATAAGTTACAAACTAGGTATAGTGAAATCATTTCTAATAATGTACCCAATGGTTTGCCACTGAAGAGAAGCATTGATCATTACAAGGATCTAATCCCTGGAGCTAGTTTACCGAATAAAGTACCACATCAGTTGACACCTACCAAGAATTGGGAATTGACCGAAAGATTCAAGAATTGTTGTAGAAATGATTGATCCGAGAAATTTTGAGTCCTTGTGTAGTACTTGTTGTATTGGCACCTAAGAAGAATGGAGAATGGAAAATGTGTACTGATTCTAGATTAATCAATAAGATAACAGTGAAATATAGGTTTCCTATACCGAGAATGGATGACATAATGGATAGTTTGACCGAAGAAAAGTATTTTACCCAAATTGATTTGAAAAGTGGGTATCATCATATCATAATCAAAGAAGGTGATGAGTGGAAGACTACTTTTAAGGCAAAAGAAGGTTTGTATGAGTGTTTGGTTATGCCTTTTGGTTTAACTAATGCACCGAGTACTTTTATGAGGTTGATGAATGTTGTTTCGGAGAAATTATTAGGTAAATTTGTGATTGTATACCTATATGATATTCTGATATTCAGTAAGACCAGAGAAGAACATTTGTTGCATGTTAAACAAGTATTGTAGAGGTTGACAGAAGAAAATTTGTTGATAAATCAAAAAAAGTGTTCTTTCATGAAAGAGGCGATTGTGTATTTGGGATTTTTGATTTCAGCTATTGGTTTGAAGATGGATCCTAAAAAGGATGAAGCTATTTTGAATTGGCCTACACTTGAGAATGCTAGTGAGGTAAGATCATTTCATGGTTTGCAAGTTTTTATTGAAAGTTCATTAGGAATTTTAGTTCAATTTGTAATGCTATGACTGAGACTATGAGAGGAGATAAACGATAATTAAAGTGGACACATCGAGCTAATAAAAGTTTTGAGACTCTAAAGTAGAAGGTTGTTGAATTTCCTGTGTTGGCATTTCCTGATTTCAATAAGGTATTTCAAGTGGAAGTGTAGTAGGAGTTGTGTTGATTCAAGAAGGTAAATCTGTTGCTTTCTTTAGTGAAAATTTGAATGATCAAGAATTCTATGTTATTGTTCAAGCACTGAAGAAATGGAGACATTATTTGATACTGAGTGAATTTGTATTATATACCAGTCATAAATATTTATAGTATCTGGGTAGTCAAAATAAGTTAAATTAGAGACATATAAAATGGGTTGAGTATTTACAAAGTTATACATTTTTGATAAAGCATAAGAGTGGAATCAATAACTGAGTTATAGATCCATTGAGTAGAAGAAGATCTTTGATGACCAAGATGAAAATTGAAGTTCTTGGTTTTGATGACATGAGAGATTCTTATAAATTTGATCTTGATTTTTCTGATCCGTGGAGAAAAAGTAGAGCACCTATTCAAGATCAACCTAGTACTAAATGGGAAGAATATTTTATTCAACGAGGTATGTTGTTTAAAGGTATTCAGTTGTGTATATCAAGAGGATCAATGAGAACTAATTTGATAAAAGATAAACATAGTAGTCATTTGGCTAGACATTTTGGTGTTGACAAGACATTGAATTTTCTTAAGGAGAAATACTTTTGGCTACAATTGTATAAGGATGTTCAAAAATTTGTGAAAATTTGTGGAATTTGTCAAGTTGCAAAAGGAGTAAGTGTTAGAAATAGGGAATACTGAGAGGGGGGGGTGAATCAGTATTCTACAAACTTTAACTTTTTGCCAATTATGGATATAACAGATTATCTTAGCACATGCATAACATAAGAAGCTAAACAACATGCATAGTAATAAAACTAAAGAAATCATAACACATTATTTGTTTTCGAGGAAACCCTGGCCAAGGGAAAACCCCGGTGGGAATGGTACCCACAAAGATCCACTAATCAAAAGTATCCCATTAAGTATGTTGACCCTATTAGGAGTCTCTTGCATGCATATAGTGTCTTGGTCCTAATTAAGGGACTATAGGCCTTGTTAGCAGCCTCAACCCTATTAGGAGTTGGTAGTACAAAATGTGATTACTAGATGAGCCCATTGCCCAAACAAGTAATATACAATATTCACTGATTATAAAAGTAGGTTAAGGTACATAACCTTATACTATTTTCATCAATATCTCTTCACCGATCTTTCTCTATCGCTATTACATATACATCATATATCTCACATCATATCACTTCTTGATATCCTTCTTACAATTTACAATTACATTTATACAAGTTATTAAGGCTAATAACTTTCCAGTTGGATATCATATTACAAAATAACTTTATCCAAGGGTTAACATCTAGGATTTCATCCCTTTATATTGTTAAGTCATTATTTTGATAAACAAAACAATCCCTTAAATCTTTATCAATTATGTCTACATATTTTGTCCTATCGACTTGACACTGTCTTTAGTAAAACTGTCATAACTTCTTCCGTACATGCCATACTGACTTTTTCTCTGAGGTGAGTCTTCAATAGTCACCATAGAGTCTATGTTCAACTAGGAAAGCATTGAAATTACTCAAATCAACATCACAAACAAAAATTGTCTTCAAGTTCACTAGTAAAAACACATTGTCTCATGCTTAGACAATTTCACATTACGCTCTAACATACTAGCTCTCTGACCTATGTGATCTTCATGTAGATCATATGTTGCCATAATGACAACATCTATGTAACCAAATTAGCCAAATTGCCAATAGTAAGTCATAATACTAGATTGTATACACCGATTTTTGTTCCTAAGAAAATTTGGATTGATATCAGTATGGATTTTTTTCTTGGCTTTTGAAGACAGTAAGAGGTAATGATTCTATATTTTTTGTTGTGGATAGATTTTTAAAAATGGAACATTTTATACCTTATAGAAAGACATCAGATGCAGTACATATGGCAGATCTTTTCTTTAATGAAATTGTTAGATTGCATGGATTACCGAGGAGTATTATCTCTGACCGATACAATAAATTTGTTCAATACTTTTGGAAGACCCTTTGGAGAAACTTTGGCATGAAGTTGGAATATAGTTCTACATTTCACCCACAAACCAATGGATAGAAAAAAGTTGTGAATAGAAGCTTGGGAAATATTTTGAGATGTTTAGTTGGAGATACACTGAGTAATTGGGATTCTGTGTTGGCACAAGCAGAGTTTTCATACAATAATTCAGTGAATAGGAGTACTGGAAAAACACCTATTGAGATTGTAAATGGAATACAACCGAGAGGTATATCAGATTTGAGCGATATTGCTGATGAAGGAAAGAGAAGTGTTGAAGGAGTCAAGTTTGCTGAGTACATGAAGACATTGCACGAAGATGTGAAACATAAGCTGGAGAAAAGTAATTAGAAATACAAAAATAGAGCTGATTGATCTAGAAGACATAAGAATTTTGTAGTCGGTGATGAAGTAAAAGGAAAATTTCTTGTTGGAACATATGGGAAGCTGAAAATGAAGAAGTTTGGTCCTTGTAAGATTTTGAAGAGGTTTGACAATGGAAATTCTTATGAGATTGAGTTACCTAATGACATGGATATGTCACCTATTTTCAACATTGCTGATTTGTATAAGTATCATGAGTCAGATAAGGAAATGGTAGTACCGAATGATTATCCTAATAAATGGATAGAAGTTGAGAAGATTTTGGAAAAAATAATTGGAAAAAGTACAAGAGGAAAATAGTATATGGAATATTTGGTAAAGTGGAAGAATAGACCGATTGAAGATAGTTCATGGATTTCATAATCTAAGTTGGATTCAGCTCAGATTGTACCTACTTCATGATTCAGAGAATCATTTCAAATAACCCCAGGTGTCTGATGTAGGAGCATCTTGGGTCCTTGGCAATCCCGTGTCACTAAAAACATGTTTTTGTTTTCTTTTGTTTCTTAGTTTCCTTTGATTATTGAGTTGGTCAGTTATCTCTCTAGCGCTCGATTACTTCCCTAGTGCTAAGTGATGTTTGTCTGGCACTCGCTTATCCTTTTTTACTGAGTTGTTTGTTTTAGTTTCCTATTGAGGTCGACTCTTGCAATTATTTCTAGTCATAGATTTAATGCTGGTATCTATCATTGGGAAGCATGTGAACCTAGATCTGGTCATTCCTTTTGTTGATGATGGATCTTAAGGATGACTTGTTTGGTAGCCTCTTGTATATAATGTAATCTTTGGTTGTATTTTAGGAGGGAGTTCAGTTAGAAGATAGAAGCTAGAAGTTGGAAGATTGTTTCAGATCCTTGCATGTTGGAGGACTTCTCTACTTGAATTGTAATATCTAGCCTAAATCGGGAAGGCCTTAAAACCCAACATGTATGAATCAACTAGAATAAATATATGAAAGTGATCTGCATTCTCTCTCTCACTTGTGTGTTTTTTCTTCTATGTGTGATCTATGCAATGGGGGTTTGGTTAGAGTGCGCCTTTGTCCCCTCTCCCCATCCACTCTTGCATCAGAAATGTACTCTCTTATGGATGGTTTATTGGGATATAATCATATCAAGATAGCTCCTAAAGATCAATAAAAGACTTCATTCACATGCACATGGGGAACCTTTTGTTAGAATGTCATGCTATTTGGATTAAAAAATGTTGGAGCCACTTATCAAAGATCTATGACCACCATCTTTCATGACATGATACATAAAAACATGAAATATTATGTGCATGATACCTTCACCAAATCTTAAAAAATGAATACACATATTGAAGATTTGATTGATCTTAGACAAGATGGAAAAATTTCAACTCAGATTGAATCCTAATAAATGTTCTTTTGGGGTCACCTCAGGAAAACTACTTAGGTACATCATCTTAGGTAAAGGAATTGAGGTCAACCTTGAAAAGGTCCAAGCTATAATGGATATGTCACCTCCCAAAAACATAAGTCAATTAAGGATTCTATAAGGATGTCTTCAGTCCATCAAGAGGTTTATATCTCAAATTGTTGATAGAGCTCAATCTTTTAATAAAAATATACACAAAGGAGATGCATGTACATGGAATGAAGAGTGTGAAAAAAGTCTTCAATAGATCTAGGAATATTTGGATAAACCTCCAATCTTGAAACCTCCTATCCCAGGGAAACCCCTTATTTTGTACATCTCATCTATTATTACATCTTTGGGAGCATTATTGGCAAAATAAGATGAAAATGGGAAAGAAAGAGATATATAATACATTAGTAGAACACTAGTAGCTTATGGGATCAATTATAATAACATTGAGAAATCTTTCCTTGTTATGGTGTTCACATTTCAAAATCTCAGACATTATATGCTGGGACATACTAAATAATGCATGGAAAAGATATATCCTTAGAAATACTTGCTAAATAAATCTACTCTTACTAATCGATGGGATAAATGGATGATAATCCTTTCTAAATTTGACATTGAGTATGTCAATCGTAAGGCTATAAAAGAACAAGGAATTTTTGACCAACTAGCTGAATTTCCTCTACCAGATGATACTCCTATGCAGATTAACTTTCATAAAACATCCATCATGTATGCGATTGAGAGCACATGGAAAATGTTCTATCATGGATTAAAAATGCAAAACAGTTCTAGAGCTAGAAATCTATTTGTCACACCTCATGGTTACATTATTCCAAAGTCATACAAGTTATTATTTCCTTATACAAATAACATAGAAAAGTATGAGACTTTGACAAATGGCATTAAACTAGGTATTTGAATGGGGAATTATTGAATTACATATCTTTGGAGATTCTCAGCTTGTCATCAATCAGACTAATAATGAATATCAAAAAAATGATGAGAAATTGATCCCTTACAAGAAGATGATTGATGATCTCAAGATCTACTTCACTTTTGTCACATTCCAACATATTCCTAGAGTTGAAAATAGGGTGGTTGATGGGTATGGCTACTTTGGCTTCTATCCTATAGTTGGAAGAATATAGATTCAAACTTCAATTCTGGTGGAAGAACTACACTATCCTACCTATGATTTCCTTGAAAACCATGTGATATGCACTATAATTGGCCATGATTCCTCTTTCTATGCATAAAATATACTCCTACTTTCATGACCAAATCCTTCATGAAAACTTAACTCGTAATGAGAAATGACAAATTATTTGCAACGCTTCCTACTATATCATCATCTCTGGTGACTTGTTTAGGAAGAGGTCTAGATGGAAAACTTCTTATGTTCTTAGAGAAAGATAAGTCTAAATGTTTTTTACCTAAAGTCCATGATGGTGTATGTAGGTATCACTCTAATGGTCTTGTGTTAGCTCAAAAACTACTAAGGGATGGTTACTATTGGCCTACCATGTAGATATATAGCGTATGATATGAAACTCTTTTAGGAAGTGTTAGATGTTTGGAATAGTCCCAAGAGATAACAAATGGGGGGGGGTGAATTAGTTATCTACAAGTTCAATTCTTCATCCAATCAAGTACTGATTAATATTATGGACAAACACAACATGAGAACACTTAACACAACACCACAATTTTGGTTACAGGGAAACCCAAATAGGAAAAAACCCTAGTGGGGAATTAGCACCCACTATAAACTGCACTAGAGTATAATGATCCATGTTAGAAGATCTTACAACCCTGGTTAGGGGTTGATCTTTACAATGCATTAAGTACAGTGACCTGGTCAAAGGTCAGACCTTGTTAGAGGTGAGGACACATTGTTCAAGAGCACACTGCTCAAATGGTGAAGGTTGCAACCTTCTACATAATTGTTAGGAATGAATGCAAAGTGTTTTGGCAATCATTCTATAGCAGTTGTTGTTTGCATTCATTACTTGGATTGTCATTGATGTCAACATAGTGATATTCTGGATATTAGCAGGAAAGTAGGTATAGTTTTGTTTTGTGCACATGTTATATTGTAGATTGGATTTTTCATAGTTGATGGTATGTTCTTTGGTGTGTTATTAACCTATGTTTAACAGCACAAAAAGAAATTCATTCATTTGTAAGAGTTATGAGCATTTTGGTGAAAGTAGTGTTTAGATAGTGTTTCTGTGTAGCAATGTTCAGAAATCAGAGGATATCTCTTAGCTGGGATGGAATCTGATTTTGTGTAGTTAAAGGGATTTTGGAGACTCATTAATGATGATGTGGTTCATAGCACAAACTTTAAGGATATGTTTGGAGAGAAGTTACAGTAACTGGAAGCCGACAGTTTTTGTGAATTCTGTGTGTAGCATGTAGAATTTATTATTTTGTAATTGAGGACCGACTCATTTGTAATTATTTGGGTTTGGTATATAAGAAGGAAATTTTTTCCTTATTATAATTTTTACTATGAAGAGTGAGATGCGAATATATGCACGAAGTGAAGAAAAGAGCTAATTCAGTGATGAAGGAAGACTTGTGAGTACAGAGATCTGGAATTGTGATCTTGTGTAGCAGAGAGTGCAGTTTTGGCACAATGTGAAGGAGGTAATATATTTCATATTATTCTATTGAATAATTATAAGATCTTTTGGATAGTGGGTTCAGAGATCTTGCCTTGAAGCTATTTGGGCAGTGGGTCCTTCTGTAAAATATGGTATGCACTCTTAACCAAACATTATTAACTCATTACCAAACATGAAACCAAATACACATATCAAAATGATAGGCACAAATACTACAACAATACAAACAATGTCGGCTCTATCAGATAAACTCAAGAAACTGTAACTAGCAAATGGAAACATCATAACTCAACCTGTACTGCACAATTGACTCTGGGTCCATGAAAATAGCATCATAAACATGTCTACAACATAAACATAGATGTGCAAGGCTCCATCATAACCATAATGTAAATCTCATATAGAACTATGTCTGTCATTCTATCAGGAACACTATTGAAATAAACTACTACACAACTGACTGCACTCAGAATCAACCTCAACATCTATGATATCATGTTGATAACATATCCATACAACATATGGTCAAGGATATTTCCACAAGGCTTCCACATACACTTCTTACCATGTGTTTTCATCAATGACAAACATATAGTCAACACTAGCTTACTGACAAATCTTCAACATCAGATACATGAGAACTTGATTCATGTTCTAGGCTAGAAAATTTTCCCTCTATTACACTAGATTTTTCAGTAGTGGGATTTTGATTTGGTGGGTCAAATTCACCCTAATTCATCTAGTCGATACAAATTCTTCATTCACTACAATAGAATAACTTCATAAAATTGGTTGATGTTGTTCCTCTTTTAGTTTCTATAGGAAAACAAGTATCTTTGTTCATACTTAATCATATCATTTGTCACTACAAAATACCTTCCTCCATAGTTACTAATAATGGAGGACAATTAAAAAACAAGAATCTCAAGCAATTATGCAAGAAATTCAAGATTAAAAAATATTGGTCTTCAATCTACTACTCTCAAGGTAATGGCCAGGCTGAAGCTTCTAATAAGACATTGTTGAAAATCTTACATAGAATAGTAAACAGGATAGGAAGAGACTGGCACTTGCAAATCAATCATGTGCTTTGGGCCTACATAACTAGAATTTCCACACCTAATGAAGCTACACACTTTTTGCTTGTTTCTGGATCTGAACTTGTCTTGCCTCTTGAGGTTGAGATACATTTTCTAAGAGTCTCACTAAAAGGCCTCGTCACTGATGACAACTACAGAATCATATGCATATGCGTGACCCCACAATAGTTGGTCACACTTTTTTAGACATGCTGATTTTTCTAAAATAACACATTTTTAATAAAATATGATGATTTAAGCCTTGGAAGGTTCCATTTGAAGGAATTAATTACAAATGGTTAGCTCAAAGTCTCTTAGATTAAAAAAATGTTAATATAACATCTATACGAACCTCATTCATACCTACAATGGAGTCTCCTTCACACCTATTAAAATACTGACAAAAATCACTTTGACTTTATCTTTTGGCATATCAAATGAATCCATTGAAAAACCTATCTATGTACTATGATGCTATTTAGAACAAGCTTTCTAATGAATATAATTTTAATACATATTGAGTTCATTATCACTTTTAAATATTACTTTAACTAAACATAGGTTATTTGCTCATTCAACAACCTGTCTCTTCAAGACTTCAAAAAAATAGTAAATCACAAAAAAAATTATGAAAAATATGTAGGAAAAGAGTATTTGTGTTACCTTTCTATAAAAAAATAAAAAATGAATTTGTTATACACAGATCAAGTTAGAGCAATCAAAGTGACCTTATGTCTAAACTACAGTTATTGTCACTTTAGAACCTAATAAACTATGAAATATTGACCCAAAATGAATGAAAGCAATTGTATCCTTTAGATATTGAAGTTACAAATATAATCTCAAAAGAATTACACTGTTATCATATTTTAAAAAAAAGTTATGCTGATCCAAGTGACAGTAACTCCTTAAAAACATAGTTTTGCACACAAACCACTTTTCGAAGGAGAAGGAAAAATGAATTTAAATGAATTTTTTTAAAAAAATATATATTTAGAAACTAGAAAGAAAATTCTAAAAGACTCTAGTTTACATCATCTTCAAATTCTAATAGTTTTGCGGGCAACAAGTGTGTCGAAAGTGAATTTTTTTCTCAGAATGTGATCTCTATGTCAAAGTTGGCCAAAAAGTGGGACACACTATTGTGAGACCACCCATTAGACAAGAGTTATAGCTTCTACATGAGTGTAGAAGACCTACACTTGTTCATATGAGATTATATTATAAAAGGATGTCACAAATTTATATCAAGAAGGTTCATTCCAGAGAGTTTCAGGTTGGAGATCTCATCTTAAGAGAGAATCTCAAAAATCAACAAAACATATCACAAAAATGAAAATTTGAACCAAATTGGTTGGGTCCCTACATAGTTAATATTTCTTTTGAATCTATTTCTTATTATATTTCTACATGTAAGAGGGAACAACTCCCTGAACCTATCAACATCCTTTATCTAATGAAGTTCTAGGCATAATGCTCAAGAGCTTTTGTACATATTGTATGATCCTAAAAAAATTCTAAAAACCATATAAAGTCCTAAAAAAAATTTAAAAATTGTAAAATGTCCTAAAAAAATGATCATCTTAGTAAAAACCTAGAAACAGGTGCCTTGTTGTATCCACAAAAAATCAAATATCAAAAAAAAATACAAAAACATGAAAAAAATGAAAGTCAAAAAAAATCAGAAAAAGAGGAAAAGTGCCTTGGTGAAAACCTAGAAATAGGCGTCATGGTAGCAAAAATAAAATAATCTTCCAAGTGGTGAAAACCTGGAAACAAATGCTACTTGAGACACATGTGCTTATATCTATCATCTTGTCACTTTGTTGCTCTGAATCCTTTCGAATTCCATCTTCCATATCCTTGGTTTGGGATTGATCCTCGTCTAGGGCTTGGGGGCATGAACTGTATCCTCCTTTTGTGAATGATGGTCTCTCTTGGTAACTCACCCTAAACAATGTATCTCAACACTACACCTTTTACATTGAGTGTTTCTTAAAACTTATCAAATATGTTATCTTGTGTTGATACTTTGTTTGCAGTATACAATTGTGTGATATTTATCACTTACAAGCATAATTCCTAGTGATTCAGTGATTATCTTTTTCTTTTCACATCGTGCTTAAATTTAAATGATTGGGACATGTTATGAATTATTTTTTGTGTGTTGTTTGATTGATGATTTTCATTAAGTGTTCGCTCTGTATTCTCTCTTTGATGTTACAACTAGAGGACAAGGGGCATGGGGGATATTTTCTTTGATTTCTACTGTGGGCATT
>BSBK01006201.1:332500-442001 GCA_027943335.1 Chamaecyparis obtusa | reverse complement strand
GCTGCCAATACCAAAAATCTTCAATATCTTCCAATATACACTTGATTTGGCAATGAAACTTTACTGGCAGACTTATATGACCAAAATCAACCTCCAAGAAAAAAATCAGATCATTCTGAGCACATACAAAAATTACCAAAAATAGTAACTTTCCATAAATAGCAGCTCTGCACAAAATAGCCCTTATTGAATATAAAAATAGAAATATTTTTTGGGTGATGCAAGATTGCTCTTACACCCAGGATGCTCCTGCTTCAGACACCCAGAGTAATTTGAGAAGTGACCCTGTCACGACTCAGGTGTGCAGAGGAAAACCAAGACGGTTAACCTCTACCCTTGTTAGCCATGATGAATCTTCAACAGGTCATCCTTTCCACTTGACCAGATATTCTTCATATGTCCTATTCCTTGTGCTTCTACCAACATGACTGTCCCGTATATCCTCGATCTCCTTAGTGTCTAAACTAGTTGCTGGAATACTCCATTGTGCTGCTGTGATCTCATCTTCAACACCTCCTTCATGATACTCTGTCAGATCTGAAATGTTAAACACTGGTGAAATATTTAGCTCAGTAGGCAATTCTACCTCATATGCATTTCCTGAATCATGCTTCTTCAATATCTTACATGGTCCAAACTTTTTCATTTTTAGCTTGTTATATGTACCAACCGGAAACCGCTCCTTCTGCAAATGAACCATGACTTCATCACCAACCTGAAATTCTTTATACCTCCTTTTCTCATCTACCTTAGCCTTATACTGTACGTTCATCTTGGTAATATGCTTCTTCACCTCCCCATGGATGTTCTTCAAGTGTTCTGCAAAATCCTCAGCTTCAGCACTACTTATTTCTCTTTTATCTATCTTCCTCAATTCAGATGCATTTCTTAGACTACTTCCATATACAATCTGGAATGGTGATTTACCAGTGCTCCTATTGACAGAATTATTCTATGCAAATTCCGCCTGTGGTAAAATCAAATCCCATCCTGTTGGCTTGTCTCCAACCAAACATCTCAGCAAATTTCCAAACTCCTATTCACCACCTCTGTCTGTCCATCAGTCTGTGGATGATGTGATGAACTGAACTTCAAATCTATCTTCAACTTCTTCCACAACGTACGCCAGAAATATCCAACAAACTTAGTGTCCCGATCTGAAACTATGATCTTTGGCAAACCATGAAGTCTCACTACTTCTCTGAAAAACAATTCTGCTACATGAACAGCATCATTAGTCTTCTTGCAAGGAATAAAATGTGTCATCTTCGAAAATCTGTCAACTACCACAAAAATTGAATCATGTCCCGCTGAGTCCTCGGTAAACCAAGAACAAAGTCCATGCTGATATCCTCCCAAGGCTTCTCTATTACAGGTAATGGCTGATACAATCATATATTTTACTTCACTCCTTTCGCCATCTGACATACTCTGCAACTCTGTACAAACTTCTTCACATCTTGTTGCAACTGTGGCCAATAATAATTCTCACTAACCAAACCAAGGGTTTTATCACAACCAAAATGTCTAGCCAATCCTCTGCTATGCTTCTCCTTGATGAGATTCTCCCTCATAGAACTTCGTGGAATGCACAACTGACTCCCTCTGAATAGCATATCATCCTGGATGATGAAATCCAACCATTTCGTCCTGTCTAGAGTAACAGGTTCTGTACAAGCTTTCCAAGCTTCACCAAAATCAGGATCCTCTGGATACAAATTCTTGAGTTCCTTGAACCCAACCACTTCAATCTGCATTTCTGTCATCAATAGTTGCTTTCTGCTAAGAGCATCTGCAACCCTATTAGACTTTCCACTCCTGTGTTTCAAAACAAATGTATAACTCTGCAAAAACTCAACCCATTTCAAATGCCTCTGATTCAACTTTCCTTGACTATTCAAATATTGCAAAGCTTGATGATCAGTATACAAAACAAACTCCTTAGGAAGTAGATAATGTCTCCACTTCTTTAATGCCTGAACTATAGCATAAAATTCCTGATCATAAACATAATATTTCCTTTTGGCATCATTTAACTTCTCCCTGAAATAAGCAACAGGTTTACCTTCTTGGCTCATAACAGCTCCTATTGCAGTACCACTAGCATCACAATCTACTTGAAACACCTTATTAAAATCTGGAAGTGCTAAAAAAAGTTGTTCTGTAACTTTTTGTTTCAACAATTGAAAACTCTTTTCTGCCCCATTAGTCCACTTAAACTCTTTTCTCTCCCCTCTCATTGTTTCAGTCAAGGGTCCACAAATAGTACAAAAATTTTTGATAAACTTTCTGTAAAAGCTAGCTAAACCATGAAAAGATCTTACCTCAGTAGCACTCCTTGGAGTAGGCCATTCAAGGATAGCCTGTACCTTCTCTGGGTCCATTTTTAGACCTTCTGCTAAAACTACAAATCCCAAATACACTAACTCTTTCTTCACAAAACTACACTTCTTCAAATTAATCAACAATTTCTCTTCTCTCAACTTCTCAAATACCATACGAATATGCATCATATGCTCATCCAATGTCTTACTAAAGATTAAAATATCATCTAGGTAAACAATGACAAACTTACCTAGAAATTCTTTCAGAACCTCGTTCATGAGCCGCATGAAAGTGCTCGGTGCATTGGTTAGCCCAAAAGGCATGACTAACCACTCATAGAGTCCTTCCTTTGTCTTGAAGGCAGTCTTCCATTCATCTCCTTCTCTGATCCGAATCTGATATCCACTTTTTAGATCTATCTTTGAAAAATACACAGCTCCACTCAAACAGTCCATAATATCATCCATTCGTGGCAATGGAAACCTGTACTTTATTGTGATCTTGTTTATTGACCTAGAATCTGTACACATCCTCCATTCTCCATTTTTTTTTGGTGCTAATACCGCTGGTACAACACAGGGACTCAGACTCTCACGGATCAATCCTTTCTGTAACAACTCATGTACTTGTTTGTTCAACTCCTCACTTCTGCAGGTGTCATTCTGTGTGCTGCCTTATTCGGTAAACTCACTCCTGGGATCAAGTCCATCTGATGACTGATCTTCCTGACTGGTGGTAATCCATCAGGCACGTTATCGGATACAATATCTTAAAACTCATTCAATAAATCTGCAACTTCTACAGGAACATCTTCTACTTCTCTTTACCAGCTTTTGGAATTAAAGAAAAACATACATGCTCATGCCTCATACCATCTAAGAAATTTCTTCCATCAACAAAAGTTATCGTTGCATTACCACATACCTTTTCTTCAGTCTCCTTCAATGGTTTTAGCTTATGTCACACTCCATCCTTTGTCAGAGAATAGGTATTCGCACGACATCATGTACAACACATCTATCAAACTGCCATGGTCTACCCAACAACATATGACATGCATCCATAGATATGATATCACACAATACCTCATCTTGGTATCCGCTAATCTTGAACTTCACCAGGCATTGTTCATTGACCATGACCTTATGGTCATCCTATACCCAGGCAATCCGATATGGATGTGGGTGTTTCTATCTCTTGAGCTTCAACTTTGTCACCATCTCTTCTGACACCAAATTGTCAGTGCTTCCACTATCGATAATCACATCACAACATTTACCTTCACACTTGCACCTGGTGTGAAACAAGCTCCTCCTTTGCTCAGGTTCATTCTCACCACTCAACAGGACTCTTCTATTAATCAACGTTTCTCCTCTTTCAGCATCTTCAGAATTTGATGATCTGGCATCTTCATCTACATGTGCAATTCTAGCCTGGCTTTCATTTCTCCTGTCTGTTCTGCCTTGGCACTAAGGACATTCAAATGCCCTATGACCTTCTTCTCCACAGTGAAATCATGTTCCACAGAAACCATCTCTTCCAGATCCTTTTCCTCTTCCCCTTCCTCTTTGATCTCTATTATTCTGATCCTGGAAGCGATTGAAATTATTTCCTCTCTGATTCTGACTGCTACTGGCCTCATCCTTCTTTTTCGAATCTTCATTTCAGCCACCATATGACCATCCACCAGATCGTCCACCGCGACCTCTTTCGTTTTGTCTGCTCTCAAACTTCTTGTTCAGCTTTTCCTCTACTTTTAGGGCAAACTGGTATGCCTCTTCAATACTGTTCATTTGAACCAGATTCAGCTCCTCCTGAATGCTTGGCCTTAACCATTAAGGTATCGGGCAACTTTCTCCTTATCAGCTTCTGCATGGCCTGTTCTGATGAGAAGTCGATAGAACTTCTCTGTATACTCCTGAACAGATCTTCCTGCTTGGTTCAAACTCTGTATTTTCTTCAATAGGTAAAGCTCATAATCAACAGGAATGAACTGTCGCTTCAATTTATCCACCATCTGATCCCATCTCGTGATTTTCTCCTTTCCCCTTCTATTTCGCTCCAACAGAATCTCTTGCCACCATATCTTCGCATGACCTTTCAGTCTGGCCTTCGCAAATTTGACCCTATCAGGATCCTCAACATCTTCATACTCAAAATATTCTTCACATTCATTGATCCAGTCGATCAATTCCTCTGGGTTAAGATTTCCAAAAAATGTAGGAACCTCAATCTTAGGTCTTTTCCCAATCTTGAAAATCGCCCGAAAAAGTCTTTCTTCCTCCTGGTTCACAATTTCAACTTCTCCTTCTTGATATTCTTCTTCAGCTTCATCCTCACTTTCATCTCTGACATTAAGATTCATTCATCTGCGAATCTCTTCTTCCAATGCTCGCACTTGTCTCTGCAGCTCTCTAACCTCAGGTGTCACAGCACTAGCTCTTCCGCAATGTTCTCTTCGTAGAGGCATTTTCACGATGCGCGCTGAAACCCTAACCACGGTCCTGATGCAAACTGCCTCACAGTCGGTGATCTGTTTACACACTCAAGAAAACCTGCTCTGATACCACTTGATGAAGGGTGCTCCCCTTAATACCACAAACACATAACAGAAATAGAGAAACAACAACAATATGCAAGAATAGAAAATTGGCTTCTTATTATCTCCACAAATGTGGAATTACAAACTTTCAGAATTACAATATGCAAAGCCACATGGGCATTCCCTTACAATATTCTGTAGGACAAAGCCTCGAATCAATACCCAGATCTACTACCCAGAACTATTCTGAACTGCCTAAGACAATAATACAGCCTTCCTTATATAGGCAATTTTCCACCGCCTGGGAAGGTTCCAGAATTTTAGCCAATAAGGCCGACCAAACTTAGAATTATTTTATTTTACATTTTATTACATCATAGTCGGCTCAAGATAACCTTTGAAACCCAAACAGAAATTTTGAAGAAAATTATTTTCTGCCATTTCAGGTGGCCCAACTTCCGAAGACCATAAGTCATCACCAGTTGACCCGATCGGCTATTATAACCCTATTTTGAAAACGCCACGAAGCGCTCTACAGGCTTGACTGGCGCAAGCGCCCGTTGCTCAAATTTTTGACCTCATCCGGGGCCTCTAAAGCCTTCAAAACTGAGTTCAAAGTTTCTGTACCCTGCTGCCAATACCGAAAATCTTCAATATCTTCCAATATACACTTGATCTAGCAATGAAACTTTATTGGCAGACTTATATGACCAAAATCAACCTCCAAGAAAGAAATCAGATCATTCTGAGCACATACAAAAATTACCAAAAATAGTAAGTTTTCATAAATAGCAGCTCTGCACAAAATAGCCCTTATTGAATATAAAAATAGAAATATTTTTTGGGTGATGCAAGATTGCTCTTACACCCAGATGCTCTTGCATCAGACACCCAGGGTAATTTGAGAAGTGACCCTGTCACGACTCAGGTGTGTAGAGGAAAACCAAGATGGTTAACCTCTACCCTTGTTAGCCATGATGAATCTTCAACAGGTTGTCCTTTCCACTTGACCATATATTCTTCATATGTCCTGTTCCTTGTGCTTCTACCAACATGACTGTCCAGTATATCCTCAATCTCCTTAGTGTCTGAACTAGTTGCTGGAATACTCCACTGTGCTGTTGTGATCTCATCTTCAACACCTCCTTCATGATACTCTGTCAGATCTGAAATGTTAAACACTGGTGAAATATTTAGCTCAGTAGGCAATTCTACTTCATATGCATTTCCTGAATCATGCTTCTTCAATATCTTACATGGTCCAAACTTTTTCATTTTCAGCTTGTTATATGTACCAACCGGAAACCGCTCCTTCCGCAAATGAACCATGACTTCATCACCAACCTGAAATTCCTTATACCTCCTTTTCTCATCTGCCTTAGCCTTATACTGTGCGTTCATCTTGGTAATATGCTTTCTCACCTCCCATGGATGTTCTTCAAGTGTTCTGCAAAATCCTCAGCTTCAGCACTACTTATTTCTCTTTTATCTATCTTCCTCAATTCAGATGCATTTCTTGGACTACTTCCATATACAATCTAGAATGGTGATTTACCAGTGCTCCTGTTGACAGAATTATTGTATGCAAATTTCGCCTGTGGTAAAATCAAATCCCATCCTGTTGGCTTATCTCCAACCAAACATCTCAGTAAATTTCTCAAACTCCTATTCACCACCTCTGTCTGTCCATCAGTCTATGGATGATGTGATGAACTAAACTTCAAATCTGTCTTCAACTTCTTCCACAACGTACGCCAGAAATATCCAACAAATTTAGTGTCCCGATTTGAAACTATGGTCTTTGGAAAACCATGAAGTCTCACTACTTCTCTGAAAAACAATTCTGCTACATGAACAACATCATTAGTCTTCTTGCAAGGAATAAAATGTACCATCTTCGAAAATCTGTCAACTACCACAAAAATTGAATCAAGTCCCCGCTGAGTCCTCGGTAAACCAAGAACAAAGTCCATGCTGATATCCTCCCAAGGCTTCTCTATTACAGGTAATGGCTGATACAATCCTGTATTCTGCTTCACTCCTTTCGCCATCTGACATACTCTGCAACTCTGTACAAACTTCTTCACATCTTGCTGCAACTGTGGCCAATAATAATTCTCACTAACCAAACCAAGGGTTTTATCATGACCAAAATGTCTAGCCAATCCTCTGCTATGCTTCTTCTTGATGAGATTCTCCCTCATAGAACTTCGTGGAATGCACAACTGACTCCCTCTGAATAGCATATCATCCTGGATGATGAAATCCAACCATTTCATCCTGTCTAGAGTAACAGGTTCTGTACAAGCTTTCCAAGCTTCACCAAAATCAGGATCCTCTGGATACAAATTCTTGAGTTCCTTGAACCCAACCACTTCAATCTGCATTTCTGTCATCAATAGTTGCTTTCTGCTAAGAGCATTTGCAACCCTATTAGACTTTCCACTCCTGTGTTTCAAAACAAATGTATAACTCTGCAAAAACTCAACCCATTTCAAATGCCTCTGATTCAACTTTCCTTGACTATTCAAATATTGCAAAGCTTGATGATCAGTATACAAAACAAACTCCTTAGGAAGTAGATAATGTCTCCACTTCTTTAATGCCTGAACTATAGCATAAAATTCTTGATCATAAACAAAATATTTCCTTTTGGCATCATTTAACTTCTCCCTGAAATAAGCAACAGGTTTACCTTCTTGGCTCATAACAGCTCCTATTGCAGTACCACTAACATCACAATCTACTTGAAACACCTTATTAAAATCTGGAAGTGCTAAAAAAGGTTGTTCTGTAACTTTTTGTTTCAACAATTGAAAACTCTTTTCTGCCCCATTAGTCCACTTAAACTCTTTTCTCTCCCCTCTCATTGTTTCAGTCAAGGGTCCACAAATACTGCTAAAATTTTTGATAAACTTTCTATAAAAGCTAGCTAAACCATGAAAAGATCTTACCTCAGTAGCACTCCTTGGAGTAGGCCATTCAAGGATAGCCTGTACCTTCTCTGGGTCCATTTTTAGACCTTCTGCTGAAACTACAAATCCCAAATACACTAACTCTTTCTTCACAAAACTACACTTCTTCAAATTAATCAACAATTTCTCTTCTCTCAACTTCTCAAATACCATACGAATATGCATCATATGCTCATCCAATGTTTTACTAAAGATCAAAATATCATATAGGTAAACAATGACAAACTTACCCAGAAATTCTTTCAGAACCTCGTTCATGAGCCGCATGAAAGTGCTCGGTGCATTGGTTAGCCCAAAAGGCATAACTAACCACTCATACAGTCCTTCCTTTTTCTTGAAGGGAGTCTTCCATTCATCTCCTTCTCTAATCCCAATCTGATGATATCCACTTTTCAGATCTATTTTTGAAAAATACACAGCTCCACTCAAACAGTCCATAATATCATCCATTCATGGCAATGGAAACTTGTACTTGATTGTGATCTTGTTTATTGCCCTAGAATCTGTACACATCCTCCATTCCCCATTCTTTTTTGGTGCTAATACCGCTGGTACAGCACAGGGACTCAGACTCTCACGGATCAATCCTTTCTGTAACAACTCATGTACTTGTTTGTTCAACTCCTCACTTTCTGCAGGTGTCATTCTGTGTGCTGCCTTATTCGGTAAACTCGCTCCTGGGATCAAGTCCATCTGATGACTGATCTTCCTAACTGGTGGTAATCCATCAGGCACGTTATCGGATACAATATCTTGAAACTCATTCAACAAATCTGCAACTTCTACAGGAACATCTTCTACTTCCTCTTTACCAGCTTTTGGAATTAAAGAAAAACATACATGCTCATGCCTCATACCATCTAGGAAATTTCTTCCATCAACAAAAGTTATCCTTGCATTACCACATATTTTTTCTTCAGTCTCATTCAATGGTTTTATCTTATGTCGCACTCCATCCTTTGTCAGGGAATAGGTATTCGCACGACCATCATGTACAACACATCTATCAAACTGCCATGGTCTACCCAACAACATATGACATGCATCCATAGATATGATATCACACAATACCTCATCTTGGTATCCACCAATCTTGAACTTCACCAGGCATTGTTCATTGACCATGACCTTGTGGTCATCCTGTACCCAGGCAATCTGATATGGATGTCGGTGTTTCTATCTCTTGAGCTTCAACATTTTTCACCATCTCTTCTGACACCAAATTGTCAGTGCTTCCACTATCGATAATCACATCACAACATTTACCTTCACACTTGCACCTGGTGCTAAACAAGCTCCTCCTTTTCTCAGGTTCATTCTCACCACTCAACAGGACTCTTCTGTTAATCAACGTTTCTCCTCTTTCAGCATCTTCAGAATTTGATGATCTGGCATCTTCATCTACATGTGCATTTCTGGCCTGGCTTTCATTTCTCCTGTCTGGTCTGCCTTGGCGCTGAGGACATTCAAATGCCCTATGACCTTCTTCTCCACAGTGAAAACATGTTCCATGAAAACCACCTCTTCCAGATCCTTGTCCTCTTCCCCTTCCTCTTTGATCTCTATTATTCTGATCCTGGAAGCGATTGGAATTATTTCCTCTCTGATTCTGACTGCTACTGGCCTCATCCTTCTTTTTCAGATCTTCATTTCGGCCACCATATGACCGTCCACCAGATTGTCCACCGCGACCTCTTCCGTTTTGTCTGCTCTCAAACTTCTTGTTCAGCTTTTCCTCTACTTTTAGGGCAAACTGGTATGCCTCTTCAATACTGTTCATTCGAACCACATTCAGCTCCTCCTGAATGCTTGGCCTTAACCCATTAAGGTATCGAGCAACTTTCTCCTTATCAGCTTCTGCATGGCCTGTTCTGATGAGAAGTCGATAGAACTTCTCTGTATACTCCTGAACAGATCTTCTTGCTTGGTTCAAACTCTGCATTTTCTTCAGTAGGTCAAGCTCATAATCAACAGGAATGAACTGTCGCTTCAATTTATCCACCATCCGATCCCATCTTGTGATTTTCTCCTTTCCCCTTCTATTTCGCTCCAACTGAATCTCTTGCCACCATATCTTCGCATGACCTTTCAGTCTGGCCTTCGCAAATTTGACCCTATTAGGATCCTCAACATCTTCATACTCAAAATATTCTTCACATTCATTGATCGAGTCAATCAATTCCTCTGGGTTAAGATTTTCAGAAAATGTAGGAACCTCAATCTTAGTCTTTTCCCAATCTTGGAAATCACCCGAAAAAGTCTTTCTTCCTCCTGGTTCACAATTTCAACTTCTCCTTCTTGATATTCTTCTTCAGCTTCATCCTCGCTTTCGTCTCTGACATTAAGATTCATTCCTCTACGAATCTCTTCTTGCAATGCTCGCACTTGTCTCTGCAGCTCTCTAACCTCAAGTGTCACAACACCAGCTCTTCCGCCACGTTCTCTTCGTGGAGGCATTTTCACGATGCGCGCTGAAACCCTAACCACGGTCCTGGTGCAAACTACCTCATAGTCAGTGATCTGTTTACACACTCAAGAAAACTTGCTCTGATACCACTTGATGAAGGGTGCTCCCCTTAATACCAGAAACACATAACAGAAATAGAGAAACAACAACAATATGCAAGAACAGAAAATTGGCTTCTTATTATCTCCACAAATGTGGAATTACAAACTTTCAGAATTACAATATGCAAAGCCACATGGGCATTCCCTTACAATATTCTGTAGAACAAAGCCTTGAATCAATACCCAGATCTACTACCCAGAACTATTCTGAACTGCCTAAGACAATAATACAGCCTTCCTTATATAGGCAATTTTGCACCACCTAGGAAGGTTCTAGAATTTTAGCCAATAAGGCCGACCAAACTTAGAATTATTTTATTTTACATTTTATTACATCATAGTCGGCTCAAGATAACCTTTGAAACCCGAACAGAAATTTTGAAGAAAATTATATTTTGCCATTTCAGGTGGCCCAACTTCCGAAGACCATAAGTCATCACCAGTTGACCCGATCGGCTATTATAACCCCATTTCGGAAATGCCACGAAGCGCTCTACAAGCTTGATTGGCGCAAGCGCCCGTCACCCAAATTTTTGACCTCATCCGGGGCCTCTAAAGCTTTCAAAACTGAGATCAAAGTTTCTATACCCTGCTGCCAATACCGAAAATCTTCAATATCTTCCAATATACACTTGATCTGGCAATGAAACTTTACTAGCAGACTTATATGACCAAAATCAACCTCCAAGAAAAAAATCAGATCATTCTGAGCACATACAAAAATTATCAAAAATAGTAACTTTCCATAAATAGCAGCTCTGCACAAAATAGCCCTTATTGAATATAAAAATAGAAATATTTTTTGGGTGATGCAAGATTGCTCTTACATCAAGGATGCTCTTGCATCACATACATATATATATACATACATACATATATACATACATACATATATATATATATATATATATATATATATATATATATATATATATATATATATATATATATATATATATATACATATTATATATACATATATATATACATATATATATATATATACATATATATTATATATCTATATATATATGTATATCTATATATGTATATGTATATATATATATATATATGTATATATGTATATATGTATATATATATGTGTGTGTGTGTATTTTAAGTAATTAAACTATTGATTAATAAATATTGATTAATCATTATAGTATTAATTAATATTTAATTATTGTTATTCCCAATATAATTGAATACTTAATTATTGATTAACAATAATTGAACATAATACACGATAAGTTATATTTGTGTGTCAATTATGATTCATGACAGAAATTAGCTAATAATAGAAAATGGCTTAATCGCGACAATAGTCGCTATTTACATAAGGGCCGATACAGACAACTCATCAACCAAGCGTATTGATCATTTCAGTCTTGGTGTCAACAAAATTGCCATTTAGATGAAGATAGTTTATTTTATTTATATCTATTGATAATATATTTATCAATACATTGATTAGTGATATCGATATTTTATTTATTTATATTTAATAAGATAATAATATATTTATCAATATTACATTGATTAATATATTATATATTTATATATTTATATTATATCATTATATATATGTGATATATTATGTTATATCATAATATATTTATTATTATCAGTGAATGTTATTATTATAATTATATTACTAATATATTAAATAATTAAAACATTATTATACTCGTTTCTAGAAATATATTGTATTATATCAATTAATATATAATATTAATGATATAATTAATTTTAATAATAAATTATTATTTTTAATCATTAATTAACTTTTTATTAATATTTATTATTAAATTCCTTTAACGAAGGGGGACATTACAAAATGTGTCGAAAGGGGTCATGGCGACTTCCTAGGGGTCCTACTACGTCTTATCATGCGTTAGGACCCCTAGGAAGTCCCCATGACCCCTTTCAACACATTTGAATGCTCAAGTGTGTCCTAAGGGGTCTACTACTCTTTAGGACACACTTGAGCATTCCAATGTGTTGAAAGGGGTCACGGGGACTTCCTACGGGTCCTAGTATGCCTTATCATGCATTAGGACCCCTAGGAAGCCCCTGTGACCCCTATGGACACATTGGAATGCTCAAGTGTGTCCTAAGGGGTCCTATGACCCCTTCTGACACACTTGAGCATTCAAATGTGTCAAAAGGGATCATGGGGACCTCCTAGGGGTCCTAACACGTGATAAGGTGTACTAGGACCTATAGGAAGCCCTCGTGACCCCTATGGACACATTGGAATGGTCAAGTGTGTCTTGAGGGGTCCTACGACCCCTTCTGACACACTTGAGAATTCAAATGTGTCAAAGGGGTCATGGGGACTTCCTAGGGGCCCTAGTATAGCTTATCATGTGTTAGGACCCCTAGGAAGCTGTCATGCCCTGCAAGGGAACCATGGAAGAAAACAAAGATTCTCTTTAGATAAGAAAACCTAAGTACTGATTTATGAAAAATTTTGATTTTTTAAAATGAATTACTTGAACAAAACATAAACATAGTTTATCTTAGATTCCTCCCCTAAGGTTCCCTTCTATTTCATGAACTATTCATTTTAAATCCATTAAGTAACTACCTCATAGCATTGAAGATTCTTTATAAGGAAAATACCAAATGCTTTTTCATTTCAACTTGACTTTTGAATCCATCTATGTTCTTAAGTATCCTTTGTCTATAATATAACATTTAAAGTAATAATACTACATAATAGGTTCATCCACACATCTGAAACATTACACATAGGAAATCATTACATTTGATTCACTAACTTTTCCTTAATCAACAGACTACTTTACTTGAAACCTTATAAACCTTTTCACATCATTTACATAAAACTCATATTTTCCCATTTCCCTTTTCCTAATTCTACCCACTCCAAATATATCACTTTGAATTTATAATGAAGATCATATTACATTCATCTCCTCTGAAAAGGTTACAATAATAAATTTACTATATATTTGACAAGAAATAATAAAGGATAAACAAGAGTCTTCTTTCTTCAAACTGGAACAATGTATAAACATGAATCCTTAAAATTGCATCCACAAAAGATACCTCGATAAAAATATTTACCACCCAACCACATGGATACCAAAAGGCCCACTCCCCCGTGCTAGGAGATAAACACCAAGGTTTACCAGGAAGTGATAAAAACTAGGCCATACCTAGGGTTGGGGTAATCTTTTTGAATAGCAGCAGAAAGAAGATCAAGGTACAAACATTTCCTAAAGGCTCTTAGGCTGGATAGAAACTCTAAATAGCAGAATAAGTGAGTGTCCTTAGGTTTTCTTCCCTTAACCCAAACATCATAAACACATCACACATGAAGTAAAACATACCTTAGAGACATATGAGAACTTGTATCAAAGAATAGGAAAGTTTAGAAATGTTTAGGAACATTTAGGAAGCCTTAGGGTAGTTCTAGTCCACCAACAACCCTAAACCCCAATTCTAAACCCTAAACCTTATACAAACATCTAAATGCACCATATGACTTTCATCAAACAAGAAATGATCACATATCAAGTTCACACAAATTTCCATATGCCAAAACACAATGCTCCACAATACCTCCGGTGCCTAGAATTTAATTAAGTCTGAATTAAATTTGAAAATTCAAAAACTAGAAGTTGCATCTTAACTCCTATGAGGTTGAAACCTATCTCAATCATCTCGGAAGGTACCTGATTCCTTTATACAAGTATAACTTAAAGTATAAGAAATTAAAGTACCAATACTTGTATAAATCTTGATCATGTTTTGCTCGGTCAACATTAACTTTCTCGGCCAACACTAACTTGCTCGGTCAACACTAACTTGCTCGATCACCACTAACTTGCTCGGCCAAAACTAACTTGCTCAGTCACCACTAAACCGACTGCCAGAAACTATAAAAATGATTGTCAACTTTGACTTGCGGGTAAAACTACGCATTATAGAGGTTGTGCATGCCAAATTTGGGGAAGACCCATTTGAGATCTCCTAGATTCCATGCAAAAATGGCTCTTAGATTTAATTTATCAGCCACCTAAACCTACTCAAGATCTAAGAAAAGAAAATAGGCTCTTAGGATAGAGTGCAACTAAATGAAGGCAACTAGAAACTCCTCAGGTTTGGAAGTTCCAAGAGGACCCTATGACATACGAGAGAGCATCACAAGGATCTTAGGAGTTCTCAGACTTCATCCAATGCCAAAATGACAACCAACAACCTCCTAATTGATCATATATTCATGTGACCATAATAATGCATCTATAACATTTAAATCCCAATTATTCCATTGCGTAAACAATAATAGCTCAATCCAAATCTAATTTTCTATTCTACATTCATCCAACCAGCAAATAAAAAAGTAACATCCACACACATAGGGAATATACACTTATTTATGCAACACTGCAACAATATTATCCTCTCTCCCATGATTAATTCACAATAATGCAGACATAATGCTATAACCATTCACTAATTTGTAGATTCACATAAGAAAATGAGTAGATGAAAATAATAGCATTCGAACAAGGAAACACTCAAATGGAGGATCATCTCCTAGGATAGATCCTACCTAGTGTCTTGTGGAGATACCATTGATGAAGGTGGATCCAGCTGTCTCAGCCTTCCTCAAGCACTTCTCCAGACTCCTTCCCAAAATGAAGATACAAGAAATCTCCAGCCAACTAAGATCTCAAGATGATATCCTAAAACTATAATAAATCTTCTTAATGAATTATTCCAGCCAACCCCCAACTCCCTTCTCATGGGGATTCTTCCCATATATAAACTAAGGGAGTAGTTGCACAGGAAAAACAATTGAAGCAACTATCCAACCAAAAGTTGGTTAATAGTTTAGGCTTAATATATTATTAATAAAAGCCATTCTCGGGAAGGGAGATTATAAAATAATATATTAATATATTACCAATAATGTAATTTTTTCCTCCTTTATTAAGGAAAGCATTAGTAAATATTACCTCTAATATATTTACTATTACCTTAGTTACCTAAGCTATAGTAAAGAGGATTATCATTTATTTATTTAAATTTCTATTCCATATAGATAATATTACTAATTATCTTTTATTACAATAATTTATTATCCACAAACAAATAAATATATATGAACATAATTAAATGCAATAATTCATATTTCACAAACAATTATAAATATATGTATCCATATGCATATGTGTGCACCCATATGCCTATGTGTACATATACCATCATATGTATCATAAAACAAGCACATTATTATTATTAATATCTCAATCATGTTATTATCAACATATTACTACCATTAATATTATAAACACATTATTTAATCAGATACTAAATCATACTCTTATATGGTACAATAACAATAGATATACATGGTAACTACAAAAACAAGATAGAAGATAAAATATACTAAATTAAAGCCACCATACACAAAATCTCATGTTCCATAAATGCAAGAAACAAGCAACGCACTCCACATAATCTAACAACTAAGACCACACAATAATTCACCATCAGCACAAGGACTGACTCAGAAACTCCCCACCTAAGAGACATAAAAGGGTTAGAGGTAGAATTCTCTCATGCAGAACCTTGGTGATATCTTCATAACAACAACAATGATCGAGGATTTTGAGGGCTCACTCAGACCCATGGGACCAGATGGAGATGATGCCCAGTACCTACAAGTCAGCATCACCGAGAAGAGATACATGTGCATAGATATATATAGTAAGACATTTGCAATAGATGACCAGGATCAATACATCGTGTGGACCTCAACTAAGTGAGTAACTATGACTTCGTCCTGAGCCATGAAAATGCATCAATCACATATACATATAATGGTTAGCTTCCAAATCCTTGGGTTAGCTCTTTGAATCTTCATAAGCATATACAAGATAAATAATGTCCAATTTCATAAACAACAAACAATAATCATAACCAAGTATGTCTAACTATTTGATAAGCATATCATCATCATAAACATAAATGCGAATACATAGCTCTAATCATTATAATGAAAAATATCCAAATCAAAGAGTCAAAGTATAATCATCGAAGAGGGTATTAGAGAAGCCCCCATGACCCCTATGGACACATTTGAATGCTCAAGTGTTTCCTAAGGGGTCCTACGACCCCTTCCGATACACTTGAGCATTAAAATATGTCAAAAGGGGTCATGGGGACTTCCTAGGGGTCCTAGTACGCATTATCACACTTCAGGACCCCTAGGGAGTCCCCATGACCCCTTTCAAAACATATGAATGCTAAAGTGTGTCTTAAGGGGTCCTACAACTTGTTAGGACACACTTGAGCATTCAAATGTGTCGAAAGGGGTCATGGGGACTTTCTAGGGGTCCTAGTAGGCCTTATCACGTGTTACAACCCTTAGGAAGCCCCCGTGACCCCTATGGAAACATTGGAATGTTCAAGTGTGTCCTAAGGGGTCCTATGACCCCTTCTGACACACTTGAGCATTCAAATGTGTCAAAAGGGGTTATGGGGACATCCTTGAGGTCCTAGTATGCCTTATCACACATTAGGACCCCTAGGAAGCCCCCGTGACCCCTATGGACACATTGGAATACTCAAGTATATCCTAAGGGGTCCTGCAACTTGTTCTAACACACTTGAGAATTCAAATATGTCTAAAGGGGTCATGGAGACTTCCTAGGGGTCCTAGTACACCTTATCATGTGTTAGGACCCCTAGGAAGTCCCCATGACCCCTTTCAACACATTTGAATGCACAAGTGTGTCCTAAGAGGTCCTACAACTCATTAGGACACACTTGAGCATTCAAATATGTCAAAAGTGGTCATGGAGAATTCCTAGGGATCCTAGTATGCCTTATCACGCGTTAGGACCCATAGGAAGTCCCCATGACCCCTTTCAACACATTTGAATGCTCAAGTGTGTCATAAGGAGTCGTAGGACCCCTTAGGACACACTTGAGCATTCAAATGTGTCAAAAGGGGTCATGGGGACTTCCTAGGAGTCCTAGTATGCCTTATCATGTGTTAGGACCCCTAGGAAGCCCCCTTGACCCTATGGACACATTGGAATGCTCAAGTGTGTCCTAAGGGGTCCTACGACTCATTAGGACACACTTGAGAAAATGTGTCGAAAGGGGTCATGGGGACTTCCTATGGGTCCTAACATGTGATAAGGTGTACTAGGATCCCTAGGAAGTCCCCATGACCCCTTTCGACACATTTGAATCCTCAAGTGTGTCCTAATGAGTTGTAGGACCTCTTAGGACACACTTGAGCACTCAAATGTGTCGAAAGTGGTCATGGGGACTTCCTATGGGTCCTAACATGTGATAAGGCATACAAGGATCCCTAGGAAGTCCCCATGACCCCTTTTGAGACATTTGAATGCTTAAGTGTGTTGAAAGGGGTTGTAGGACCCCTTAGGACACACTTGAGCATTCCAATGTGTCCATAGGGGTCATGGGGGCTTCCTAGGGGTCCTAACGCATGATAAGGCATACTAGGACCCCTAGGAAGTCCCCATGACCCCTTTTGACACATTTTAATGCTCAAGTGTGTCGAAAGGGGTCATAGGACCCCTTATGACACACTTGAGCATTCAAATGTGTCCATAGGGGTCACGGGGGCTTCCTAGGGGTCCTGACGCATGATAAGGTGTACTAGGACCCCTATGAAGTCTCCATGACCCCTTTTGACACATTTGAATGATCAAGTGTGTTAGAAGGGGTTGTAGGACCCCTTAGGACACACTTGAGCATTCCAATGTGTCCATAGGGGTCACGAGGGCTTCCTAGGGGTCCTAATACGTGATAAGGCATACTAGGACCCCTAAGAAGTCCCCATGACCCCTTTTGACACATTTGAATGCTCAAGTGTGTTGGAAGGGGTCATAGGACCCCTTAGGAAACACTTGAGCATTCCAACATGTCCATAGGGGTGACAGGGGCTTCTTGGGGGTCCTAACATGTGATAAGTCATACAAGTACTCCTAGGAAGTCCCCATGACCCCTTTCAACACATTTGAATGCTCAAGTGTGTTGGAAGGGGTTGTAGGACCCCTTAGGACACACTTGAGCATTATAATGTGTCGAAAGGGGTCATGAGGTCTTCCTAGGGGTCCTAATGTGTGATAAGGTGTGCTAGGACCCATAGGAAGTCTCCATGACCCCTTTCAACACATTTGAATGCTCAAGTGTGTCCTAAAGAGTGGTAGGACCCCTTAGGACATACTTGAGGGTTCAAATGTGTCAAAAGGGATCATAGGGACTTCCTAGGGGTCCTAGTATGCCTTAACACATGTTAGGAGCCCTAGGAAGTCCTCATGACCTCTCTCTCTCTATCTTTGTCTCTCTCTCTCTCATTCTTTCCTCTCTCTCTCCTCTCTCTCACTCTCTCTCTCTAGGTGAGAGAGAAAGAGAGGATAGAGGAGAGAAAGAGGTGAGTGAGATCTCTCTCTCTCTCTAGGTGAGAGAGAGAGAGGAGAGAGGAGAGAAAGAGAGGAGAGAGAAAGGTGAGAGTGAGAAAGAGTAAGATATCAGATATCCGATTCTTTTCACTGGTGTTTTAAAAAAAAAAAAGATTCTCTGGGTCCCTCTAGAGAGTCACATGTTTTTCCTGAATTACGGGATTCAAGTTGCAGTGAGAAGACAAAAACCCACTTTTTGGGGTGATTTTCTCTATTACCAAAGGTATTTCATCTTTTGTTGGGGTGATTTTCTCGATTACCAAAGGTATTTCATCTTTTTTTGGGGTGATTTTCTCTATTAGCAAAGGTATTTCATCTTTTTGTGGAGTGATTTTCTCTATTAGCAAAGGTATTTCATATTTTTGTGGGGTGATTTTATCGATTACCAAAGGTATTTCATCTTTTTAGGGGGAGATTTTCTCTATTAACAAAGGTATTTGCATCTACTTTTTGGTCTAACTATGGGGAGTAGTAGTCGTCAAAAGCATAAACCGAAGAGGAGACTCACAAATGAAGATGTTGAAGTGTATAGAGAAATGGATAGGGTTGCCCATCAGAATAAGAGACAAGGAATGTTAAATATGAATGAAGATGTCGGCATAGACCCACCTTTGAATGTGGTTTCAAGTTAAGAACATGAATTTGAAGATGAAAATGTATAGGTTTTGAAAATGAGAATTTAGGTTTTGAAGATGAAAATGTAGGTTTTAAAAATGAACATGTAGATGTGGCCAATGGAAGTGTGGACATTGCCAATGACAATCCATTGATTGAATATGAAGGAATTGACAATGATAATGGTGCAGAAGAACCAAATCAATGTTACACATCTCAAAATTATATGAGAAATGAAGTCCCTTCAAAGGAAGAAAGACAAACTTCAAAATTGAGACCTTCAAGAAGAACTAAATAGTTACTTGAAATTGATGAGAACATAATGAGCAAATTTGATGGCAAGAGATCAAAAAGAATCATTCGATTGTGGGTTTCAAAACTTTTTGATCAATTTTTTAGGCACAAGATGTTGGTTGAGCAATGTCAAATGTTTGTGCAATTGTTAATGATGCAAAAGATGAGACGTATACTAGTCAAATTGAAGATTAGTGTGAATAAGAAAAAAGAGCAGAATGCTATTATTGTGAGAAATCTTTTTAGTGCTCTCAATTCCATTGGAAAGACTACCAAGGAAAAATATAAGAGAGCCACTATGAGGATTATTACAACCTCCTTAGTAAGTCATCATTTGAGAAAGGCTCGAATGTTTGATGAGACAAACTTGTGTTGACTTGAATCTAAATCATAAAACTTTGGATAGAGCACTTGCAAGAAGAGAAAGACTTGATGATCCTCTTCAAAATGATACATGGGCTTATGGTGGGAGACTTTCACATTGTGATAAGAAGCTTACCGATGCCATGAAGGATCAAATTCAACTATTTTGGCAATCTAACTCAAGAGTGTCACCAAATGTGAAGGATGTCTTGAAGTTGAGAATTGGCATTCGAGACTGCACCCCGCATCCTAAACATTATTTGGAGCTGAGTCAAACAATGTTGTTCAAAAAAATTTGTGAGACACATCTAACATTGCAAATATCACACAGATCTTTTAAAGCCTTGAAGCCTTTTTTTTGTGTGCCTCTTAAGATTCAAAATACTTGTTGTTACAAATATCATGCGGAGTTTTCAATGCACCATGAATTGTTACGATCCATTCATTCTACTTTGCATAGTAGTGAAATGTTGGAGGAGTGTGGTGCAAGTGCTCTTCCAAAATCATTAAGAGACTTTCTAGATCATTTTTTATGTCCTAGAGATGATGGATGTTTCTTTTATAGAAAAGATTGCTTAAATGACAAGTGCTCAGAGTGTGGTGGGCTAGTGAAGTTTGTTGAATGTTTTCATGAGGGCTACGAACATGATTTTGGAAAGACAATTGTCTACAAAAAGGTATATGAAAATGTTAAATATACATTAAAAAGTGGAGGTGAAGGCTCTAGATGTGAGTTGGTTACTAAAGAATGCAAGGTAGCTGATTTTATTTCATATTTCAGGAAGAATATTTTTTACAAGTATGCAAGGCATAGTCACATGTCTCAGTGGTTGGATCAACAATTCAGGATGTGTAAGGACACTTTCCTGATTGGCACTATTATATCAGTTGTTAACTTTGCAGAGAACTATACATTGCAGCCCCAAAATGAGTGGCAAGCTCAATATTACAATTCTATTCAGGTTTCTATTTTTGTGCACATAACATATAGACATTCCCCTGATAGTACAGAAGATGACCGAAAGATAATCAGAGAGTACCATTTTTATATGAGCAATGATAGATTGCACTCATCTGAGTTTTTCCAACATTTCTTTGAGAATTATTTTGAGTGGGTGCGGGAAAATAATATTGCTATGGATAGACATCTCATTTGGTCAGATAATTGCACAGGTCAATTAAAAAATGCTCGTATGTTTTATTGGTTATGTAGAATGCATGTAGAGAGAGGTGTACCTCATATTTGGAGTTTTTTTTGGGCTGGTCATGGAAAAGGGGAGCATGATGGAGCAGGTGCATGCGTAAAGAGAGCTCTAGTTAAGGAGTAACTAAGGATTTCAAGTGCAAAACTCATTGATGCCCATTCTATTGTTGATTGGTGTACTTCAACATTGTCATAGGGGGGACTCTTGATTTAGCAGTGTGCAGATTATTTTGGTTGGTTGAGTTGGGCACAATAGGAGATAAGTTGGATTGTCAAACTGTGAAAGATTCTTAAAAAATGCATTCATTTCAAAGCTCAGATGCTGGTACATGGACAATTTGGACACAAGAGTTGGCTTGTTATTGTCTGAGTTGTCTTCAATGTGATTGGGATTAGTGTGAGTCAAGTGAGTGGGTTGACACATGGGTTCCACATTATCTTACTCCTTTATCTCTCACAGTCTCTATAATAAATGATGACATGGATTGTTCACTTGAATATGACCATCTTTCAGATCTTCTACAGCCAGGACATGTTTTTGCATTGGTTGCACCAGAAGGGAATGATGAGAGATCAGATTACTAGTTAGCACATTGTGTACGAGGAAAGTAGAAACTTGCACAATCAATGAAAGATGATGATATGTTCACATATCCAACAGGATCGCATGTTGTTTTGAGAACATGGTTGCACACATATATGATTAGAAATAATGGCATTCTTACATTTGAGGACTATGAGAAGCACAAAACCATTCTCATGTATTCACACCTTGTTATAGCAGCCAATGTTAAGTTGTTGAAACATCAAGGAAAACCAAAGACAAAGGAAATTTGGACTATTAGTACTATTGATCATGAAGCAATACTAAATACTCTCAACCAAAGAGATGACCCTTCAGGCACACTTCAATAGGTAAGTTCAACTCAAGTTAAAATATAGTTTTGTAATTTGCATATTTAGATGCCAAAAGGGAACTTCTTATATTCTCTATTAACTTTTCTTTTGCCTTCTGAATGTAGGGATTGGAGCGGAAAGGACACTTATTTTTTATATATAGTTGTGTAATTTTCATATTTAGATGCCAAATTTTGTATATAAAACCAACAATCAAATGTAATGTGCATAGTTAGATGCCTAATTTTGTATATAAAAACAACAATTGAATGTAATGTGCATATTTAGATGCCAAATTTTGTATATAAAAACAACAATCGAATGTAATGTGCATATTTAGATGCCAAATTTTTTATATAAAAAATTTGATACAAAATTGGATGCAAAATTGGAAATATAAAAGAGCCCATGGGGTTGATTTGCAAATATTAAAAGCCCACATTTGTATCGTCTTAATGCCATGTAAAGTGCAAAAAATGTGTTTCCTTCCTATGACTATTGTATCCTTATATAATTTGTATCATCTTAATTTTGTATCCTTACATTTCTATTGTCTTAATTCCATTACATTTATATCATCAAATGATGTAATAGCTGGAGTCATAGAGTCAAAATTGGTCAAATGTGTCCAAAGTAAAATGATGATTCCTTGGGTGAAGGGATAGTGTTCAAGGATTGCATTCTGGCACCAAATGGACTATTCCATTAGCTCCAGTTGGGTGGGTAAATGCTAGGAACAACCCCATTTCAACCACTAAGTCAATAGAACGTTCCAGACCACGCTGGACCAAAGTGTCCCCAAGGTGCACTAAGCATGATTGGGCAACAAAATTTATAGGCTCATAACTCGGACCCCATGAGAGGTATCAAATATCCATGAGATGCTACAAGATGAAATTTGTAAGGCCTACAGTAACCTCTCTCCATTCTAGGAGATTCAAATTTGTTTGAATTTGGCACGCCAGTCTCACTCGATGCCAAAACTTGCAGTGAGGGTTTGTTGAAAGTTGCGCCAATGGATTACTTCCAAACCATTCATTTGGACACTTAATGGACTAGGCTATTAGCTCTAGTTGGGTGGTTAAATGCTAGGAGCAACCCCATTTTGACCACTGAGTCAGCAGAACATTCCAGACCACACCGGACCAAAGTGTCCCCAAGGTGCACTAAGCACGATTGGGCAGCAAAATTTCAAGGCTCATAACTCAGACCTCGTGAGAGGTATCAAAGATTCATGAGATGCTATAGGATGGAATTTCTGAGGCCTACAATAACCTCTCTCCATTCTGGGAGATTCAAATTTGTTTGAATTTGGCATGCCTGTCTCGCTCAATGCCAAAACTTGTAGTGAGGGTCAGTTGAAAGCTGCACCAATGGATTACTTCCAAACCATTCATCTTGGCACTGAATGGACTCCACCGTTAGCTCTGATTAGGTAGGTAAATGCTAGGCACAACCCTATTTTGACCACTGAGTCAGCAGAATGTTCCGGACCACACCGGACAAAAGTGTCCCCAAGGTGCTCTAAGCACGATTGGGCAATGAACTTTTGAGCCTCATAACTCAGACCCCATGAGAGGTATTAGATATCTATGAGATGCTACAAGATGGAATTTCTAAGGCCTAAAATAACCTCTCTCCATTTTGGGAGATTCAATTTTTTTTGAATTTGGCACGCCAGTCTCCCTCAATGCCAAAACTTGCAGTGAGGGTCAGTTGAAAGTTGCACCAATGGATTACTTCCAAACCATTTGTCCTAGTAATAAATGGACTATGCCATTAGCTCCAATTGGGCAGGTAAATGCTAGGCACAACCCTATTTTGACCACTAAGTTAGCAGAACGTTTCAGACCATGCCGGACCAAAGTGTCCCCAAGGTGCACTAAGCACGATTGGGTAGTGAATTTTTGAGGCTCATAACTCAAACCTTGTGAGAGGTATTAGAGATCTATGAGATGCTACAAGATGGTGTTTTTGAGGCCTATAATAACCTCTCTCCATTCTAGGAGATTCAAATTTATTTTAATTTGGCATGCCAGTCTCGCTCGATGCCAAAAATTGCAGTGAGGGTCAGTTGAAAGTTGCACCAATGGATTACTTCCAAACCGTTCATCTTGGCACCAAATGGACTACATCATTAGCTTCAGTTGGGTGGGTAAACACTAGGCACAACCCCATTTTGACCACTGAGTCAGTAGAATGTTATGAACCACACCGGACCAAAGTGTCCCCAAGGTGTACTAAGCACGATTGGGCAGAAAACTTTTGAGGCTCGTAGCTCAGACCCCGTGAGAGGTATTGAAGACCTATGAGATGCTACAAGATGGTGTTTTTGAGGCCTACAATAACCTCTCTCCATTTTGGGAGATTCAAATTTGTTTGAATTTGGCACGCCAATCTCGCTCGATGCCAAAACTTGCAGTGAGGGTCAGTTGAAAGTTGCACTAAGAATGATTAGTCAGCAAACTATCAAGCCTCATAACTTGGACCCCATGAGAGGTATCGAAAATCCATGAGATGCTACAAGACCATGTTTCTTAGGCGTTCCTAGTGTATTTGCAGGGGTACAAACATAGTACTGATATTTTGTCCAAAAGACCAATATGTTTTGATATGGCCAAAAGGGTGTTTGATTATTGCCAAAAGGGTGTTTGATTATGTAATTAGGCCAGTTTGAAGTCTTTTAGCCATTAGGAGTAAAAGGTAAGTCTACAAACCTTGAAACCACTCTAATAGATATCCTTATATACCTCAAATGATGAATTACACGTGTGAACACACATAGCACATAAAGCGTACACATAAATTTTCTTAAGTCATGAAACATACATGTAGCACATAATTATAAAGCATACAACACGAATTCACTTAAGTCATGCATGTAGCCCATACATGTGAATTTAGGTTATGAATATTGTACTTGAATATACATGAATATACTTAAGGCATAAATTGTACACATGAGTACATACACACAAGCATATTTACATACTAACAATGAATAAATGAACACACAATTAACAAATTGGATTGAATATCAAGTTTCATATATATATATATATATATATATATATATATATATATATATATATATATATATATATATCAAAATGAACAATAATTCTATACATATTTATATGTCAACATATCTAGATACAATGTGGCATACGCCATCTCAAAATAGGTCATATGATATCTCAAAATAAGAAGTTCAACTACAAATATTTCTAGGACATCTTATTCTACTAGTGGATCATCAAAATGGAGCCTCTTTGAAGTACTCTTTGGCTCCAATGGATCCTATATTCAAACACAAAAGTGAAACCCCAAGTTAGATTAAAATTCATAATCATAGTCAACAATAATAAATAAAATTTAAACTAAAATTAAACTCTCATATACCTTGCCTCTTTGTCTCCTCCCGTGGGTAGGAGACCTAATATATGTCCTAGGTAGTGTAGGAATAGTGCCACCAATGATGACTCCCACCTGTATATGTTTATGAACATGAGATTGATCTACAAGTTATACTATTTAATGTTAAAAACTTGGTAGAAAATATATGTTTACAAAATAACAGAATTAACATTAAAACTTACCTCTATTGAAATTTCTTCAGGGATTGTTGGCTGAGTCATCAGCGATACAAACCCTTACCATTCTGGCTCCCTCAAACTAGGAGTGACCTACAAAAGTCAAACAGATACTTCATATTATCATAACTTGACCATATTATATATACTTGATAGAAAAATACACACAAATAACTTTAGAAATGTACGTACCATGGGGCTATCACTCCAAATGGATATTCCTGTGACTCTATCATGACAATAGGGTGTCACGACAACATCACATGCCACTCTCTATCAAATAAACCATGTAAATTAAAAATGAGTACGCACAATTGACAAGTATACTTGTATGCATAAACAAACTAAATTACTTAATTACCTTTCATTTATCAACAGCTAACACCTACACCCCCTCACATTGCCCCCCGTGGCAACTGGTGACACTTGCATTAGTATGTAAAAGATGATCATAAAAATTAGAAAACAATGTACATATACTATTATCATAATTTAAAAGGAAACCAATGAGTACATTAAAACATATGTACCATGGAAGAGTCAAGACCAAATGATATGACTGAAAGTGTGGACCCCTCCACCTATGCCATCTCCTCCTCTATCATCAATTGAACATAAATGTAACACATAAAAAGACATAAGTGGGAAATTATTATAAGGAAATTCTACTAAACATATGAACAATAAAATTTAAAAACAATGTAAAAAGTGAACGGTTTACCCTTACTGTAACAGTGGGAGTCCATGGCACTATAGGCTCTTGATGCACATCTCCATGAGCTACTTCAGTGCCTATAGTGTGTTGTGTAGAATCATCCCCATCGAAGCTGAAACTATATGTATCACTATCAGTCAGGGGACCAAGGCAAATATTCTTGCATATAATGCAAGTGTGGGCCACACAAACATATGAGCTCATGGAAGCACCAAAAGCATCAAGATGAGGAGGAAACAATGTTGTGCTCTATGTAACCAGCAAATCACTCAATGTGCGAATGGTTCGAATAGTCTGTGAGCCAGCCTCAACAATAATGTCTGGATGCTACACTATGGGAGGTGGTGAAATCTTGGGAGGGGGGACATATGTGCAAGATTTCACCCATTGTGCTGATGGCCTATCTTGTGGAGCACCTAAACCTACACCTTGGTTTTGTCTCATACTCCAATAATCCACCTTGTGACCGAGCACAAATTCAGCATACAATTTTCTAAGAAAAATAAATTGGGACATCCAAATTATTGTGAGGTGGTCTATCAAAAACCATCCACCAACGGTCCCAAAAGTTGTCACGTATTGCACTATGTGTGCACCATTTAATTGACCACTTGGTTTTTTTAGGGTCTGCTTTTAGACCGGTTTTAGGATCCACAAAAAGATTAGCTATGTCATGTTTTGTTATATTTAGGTTCATGACTTGATCATAATCAAGCCCATCATCAAACTGGGCATGCATGGAATCACGCCAAAGAAGTGCAACATTATGTTGCTATGTCAGTTTCTCCATGTTTTCAATTATTGTGTTCAATGTTGTAAACATGGGGCACAATGTGGGGATATTGGCATATGCAGTTTTAAATCCTCTATGTTCATTTAGATGATCTACTATTAGATCTTCTAAACGGTTAGGGTTTGTGACAGGTACCTCTTCTGGAGCTAGGGGATTATTGGGAGGTGGGTCTGGATTGTTTGTAGGATCATTAGGAGGGTTTTCTAATTTCATGTCTGATAGCAATGAAAAAAAATAGATAATTACAATGAATTTTAAAAAACAATACAAAAACTCATTGCTACCCTAATTTTTATATAAAAAACTATATATTTATATTTAAAAACAACAAAAAATAATTAAAACAATAAAAAATAGAAGCTTCACTTACCTGGGCAATTTGGGAAAAATCAGATAGAGGATTTGGGACCGTATATCCGAAAGCCTAGCTGCGTTCACATTTTTGCAATGAAAAAATGTTGAACGTGGCTGGGTACAGTGATTTATATTCACTGGAAAATATCAGATATCTGATAATATTAGATTTCTAGTTAGGCCTTCAGGTTTGGCTTTTGGTTTGGCCAGGTGTATTGACACCCATGCCTACCAAAAAGTCAACAAATCTATTTGTGCGCTTTTGGATGAGTGAAAATAAGTTTTTTTCACATCGCCACTTTTTGGCATACCATGATCCTACACATACCCCAAAGAAGAACATGATGGAAATGTTAAAAATGTTGAGACATCACCAAACAATTACCGAAAAGGCTATGACATCATGAAGAAAATGGGCTACAAGGGTAAAGGACAAATTGGAAAAATAAGGAAGGACTTGTAGAACCAATACATATGCAGTTCTACAACCCTAAAGAGAAAATTGGTCTATGTCTAGAGATGGTCCTATATTTGATAGAGCATATGAGGGTATGTGCAAGATCATGAGGGGCCAAACTATACCCTTCATTGACAATGAAAAATCAACAAATCAGGGTTAGTCAACTTGATGTGAAAATTTCAACTAGCTATCAACCTAATATCAAAAAGTTGTAAGAATAGAATCTGTAGAAAATTGAATGTAGTTTCTAAACTACTAGGCCTTTTTTGAAAAAAAGTTAGTATGATTGGTGAAAAGTATAGATTTCAATGCAGCAGTACAAATTTTTTTGGAAAAAAATAAGTAGGTGTTTGTCTGACCATTGTAATCATAATTAAATGATAATATTTTATTATAATATTTTATTTATAAGTAGTAGACTCATGCCCGGATGTGATGCATATTTTTTGTAATTTAATTTTTTAAAAATAATTAATTATGAATTTTCTACTACAATATTTTTAGAAGAAAACAACTCCTATGTCTGACCACCTTAACTCATCCAAAACTTTACAAAATTCAAAAAAATAAAATTCCTTATAGTGGGTGAAGCATAGAATGTGACACATTTTTTGGAATTCAAAAATGTTATACCATCTGAAAGTTATAGTCATTTTTCAATCAGTATATAAATCAACACTTTAGAGGTAACTCAATTAGAAAATAACTAATAATTACTTACCAAATTCAAAATTTGACAGCAATTATATCAATAGAAAGCTGATAATCTCCTTAAGATACCCTTTTCATTTCATCAAATTCGGGTGAAAAAAAAGTCATTGACTACATGGTCGGAGTCTCGAACTTAGAGAAATAGGGGAAAATACATTTTTGAGACATTTCAATAGTTGACCATGTAGGTTTGGTGCAAAAAGCAATACCAAGCCTAATCGGGTACCCGAAAATGCCGACAAAATTTTGATTTTTAACTTTTCCCTCCCCTTTATCTCTCTTAATTTCTCCAACCCCTTTCTCCCTCCCATTTCTCCATCCTTCATATGATATATTATATATCAAAATATATATATTAGATTATATATTAGATATATTAAATATTATATAATATCAATTATATATTAAATATTATATAATATACATTTTACATTAAATATTATTTAATATATTAATATTAAATGTTACATTATATATATATATATATATATATATATATATATATATATATATATATATATATATATATATATATATATATATATATATATATATATATATATATATATATATATATATATATATATATATAATCAAAAGTGGGCGAGCCACCATAATTTTATTATATTAACTGATTCAAGGACTCATCCGTGGAAGAATCAGGAAGAAACCCCAGAGTCATTGTCGAATACAAGTACAAAATTATAGTTTTCAAAGTTGATTTTCCCCTTGAAAATCAAATAGATCCCTAGCAACTAAAGTTCTGATAATGTATTATATATTATTTTATATGTATAACATATTAATATGTATTTTACAACTATGTATGAAAGGTTGCAAGATTGCAGAAAAATCATGGATGGCCATTGAAAGAAGCAAAGGAAATCAATCAGCCATTTAAAAAATTCATGGGTGGCCATTGAAGTAAGCTATTTTTCTAGAGAGAAGAGTAGAAAATTTTTGCTAATTTGAAATGGTCTGAAGTAAAGGGAGTAGCTCTACTTCTAGATGTATTTTAGGTTGCCCATCTATACAGTTTGGTGAAAAAGGGTGTACATTTTCTGATTCCTACTGCTCCAATTGTTACCAATTTGCACCTCTTAAATACTATAAAGATTTCCATACATGTCTTTTATATGAACTTCATGGGGTTAAGGAAGAAAATGAA
The DNA here is from genome assembly GCA_027943335.1 of Chamaecyparis obtusa. Taxonomy (NCBI): domain Eukaryota; kingdom Viridiplantae; phylum Streptophyta; class Pinopsida; order Cupressales; family Cupressaceae; genus Chamaecyparis; species Chamaecyparis obtusa. The sequence continues at coordinate 411,950 of BSBK01006201.1, read as the reverse complement.
ATACTTAGGGCATTAAAATGTGTCAAAAGGGGTCATGGGAACTTCCTATGGGTCCTAGTATGGCTTATCACACGTACTAGGACCCCTAGGAAGTCCCCATGACCCCTTTTGACACATTGAAACCCTCAAGTGTGTCCTAAGGGGTCGTAGGACCCCTTCTGACACACTTAAGCATTCAAATGTGTCAAAAGGGGTCATGGGGACTTCCTAGGGGTCCTAGTATGCCTTATCACATGTTAGGACCCCTAGGAAGTCCCCATGACCCCTTTTGACACTTTAGAACCCTCAAGTGTGTCCTAAGGGGTTGTACGACCCCTTCAAAAACACTTGAACATTCAAATGTGTCAAAAAGGGTCATGGGGACTTCCTAGGGGTCCTAGTATGCCTTATCATGCATTACGACCCCTAGGAAGTCCCTATGACCCCTTTCGACATATTGGAACCCTCAAGTGTGTCCTAAGGAGTCCTACAACCCCTTCAAACACACTTGAGGGTTCAAATGTGTCAAAAGGGGTCATGGGGACTTCCTAGGGGTCCTAATGCATGATAAGGCATACTAGGACCCATAGGAAGTCCCCATGACCCCTTTTGACACATTTGAATGCTCAAGTGTGTCTAAAGGGGTAGTAGGACCCCGTAGGATACACTTGAGCATTTCAATGTGTCAAAAGGTGTCATGGGGACTTCCTAGGGGTCCTAATGCATGATAAGCTATACTAGGACCCCTAGGAAGTCCCCATGACCCCTTTGACATATTTTAACCCTCAAGTGTGTCTAAAGAGGTCGTAGGATCCCTTCGGACAAACTTGAGCATTCAAATGTGTCAATAGGGGTCATCAGGACTTCCTAGGGGTCCTAGTATGCCTTATCACATGTTAGGACCCCTAGGAAGTCTTCATGACCCCTATTGACATATTGGAATGCTCAAGTGTGTCCTAAGGGGTCCTATGACCCCTTCAGACACACTTGAGCATTCAAATGTTTCAAAAGAGGTCATGGGGACTTCCTATGGGTCCTAGTACGCCTTATAATGCGTTAGGACCCCTAAGAAGTCTTCATGACCCCTATTGACACATTGGAATGCTCAAGTGTGTCCTAAGGGGTCATAAGACCCCTCAGGACACACTTGAGCATTCCAATGTATCAATAGGGGTCATGAGGACTTCCTAGGGGTCCTAGTATGCCTTATCATATGTTAGGACCCCTAGGAAGTCCCTATGACCCCTATTGACACATTGGAATGCTCAAGTGTGTTGTAAGGGGTTCTACAACCCCTTCAAACACACTTGAGCATTCAAATGTTTTAAAAGGGGTCATGGGGACTTCTTAGGGGTCCTAGTACACCTTATCATGTGTTAGGACCCCTAGGAAGTCCCCATGACCCCTATTGACACATTGGAATGCTCAAGTGTGTCTTAAGGGCTCATATGACCCCTTCGAACACACTTGAGCATTCAAATGTTTCAAAAGGGGTCATGGGGACTTTTGAGGGGTCCTAGTATGCCTTATCATGCATTAGGACCCCTAGGAATTCCCCATGACCCCTATTGACACATTGGAATGCTCAAGTGTGTCCTAAGGGGTCCTACAACCCCTTCTGACACACTTGAGCATTAAAATCTATCAAAAAGGATCATGGGGACTTCCTAGAGGTCCTAGTATGCCTTATCACGCGTATGGACCCCTAGGAAGGCCCCATGACCCCTTTCGACACATTGGATCTCTTAAGTGTGTCTTAAGGGGTCGTAGGACCCCTTAGGACACACTTGAGGGTTCCAATGTGTCAAAAGGGGTCGTGGGGACTTCCTAGGGGTCCTAGTACACATGATACGTGTACTAGGACCCCTAGGAAGTCCCCATGACCCATTTTGACACATTGGAACCCTCAAGTGTGTCCTAAGGGGTCCTACGACCCCTTCAAACATACTTGAGCATTCAAATGTGTCAAAAAGGGTCATGTGGACTTCCTATGGGTCCTAGTACGCCTTATCATGCGTTAGGACCCCTAGGAAGTCCCCATGGCCTTTTGACACATTGGAACCCTCAAGTGTTGCCTAAGGTGTCCTACAACCCCTTCAGACACACTTGAGGGTTCAAATGTGTCAAAGGGGTCATGGGGACTTCCTAGGGGTCCTAGTACAACTTATCACACATTAGGACCCCTAGGAAGTCCCCATGACCCCTTTTGACACATTGAAATGCTCAAGTGTATCCTAAGGGGTCTTACTACCCCTTCGGACACACTTGAGCATTCAAATGTGTCAAAAGGGGTCATGGGGACTTTCTATGGGTCCTAGTATGCCTTATCATGCATTAGGACCCCTAGGAAGTCCCCATGACCCCTTTCGACACATTGGAACCCTCAAGTGTGTCCTAAGGGGTCGTAGGACCCCTTCAGACACACTTGAGGGTTCAAATGTGTTAAAAGGGGTCATGGGGACTTCCTAGGGGTCTTAGTACACCTTATCACACGTTGGGACTCCTTGGAAGTCTCCATGACCCCTTTTGACACATTGGAATGCTCAAGTGTGTCATGCCCAAAATTTAACCAATAAAAATGCAAAAAAATAAATTTAAAAGAAAGATGTTAGAGGGCAACATTCATAGGTTAAGGATAAGTCGACTATGGTTAAGCTAGGCACAACCTAGGATTAAGTTATCTAAAGCATCAATCACAAGTTTGGAGTTGTTGAATGAATCTTCGAACAAGGTTTTAACTGAAGGTGATAACTACATTGGGTAAGGTATCGACAAACTTGAAAAGCTCTAGTTTCTCCAATCCCCAAGGTCCATTTGGATATACCCATCCATGACAATATTGCTATAGTCATTGTGTAGAACTAAAGGAATGTTCAACTCCTAACGATTGGTTTCACTAGGTAAACTTTTCATCGATCACGTGGATTAACAACCCTTAAAGGGGTTTATGTAACATTGTCTTACCCAATGATGGTGACTTAGGTTGACTTAATTGAACTAATTTGGTCACAAGAATATAACATAATGATCAAATTTAAAACCAAGATTAAACCTAACTCAACATTTCAATTCAATATAAAAATCAAATCATAGATGAATTTTAGCTATACTAATATCATTTATTTAAGCCTAATGTCAACATTATAAATACATTAAACCACTAGAATCATATATTAAAATGAATTTAATTAACTAAATGATAGTTAAACAAATTTATTAACATAATAATAAATTATATTCAGTTTAAAATAAATTAAATTAAATTTACTAACAATATAAAATATACTAGCTATATTACCTATTGATTAACTCATACTAATAACACCTTCATATAATTTAAATTAATTAAACATCAATTATTAACTCATAAACTAATTAACTAATTAAATTAAGTCAATTTCCTTCATCCATAAATTAACTAAACTAAATTAATATAGAATAATCTTCAATAAATTAAACTTATTTTAAATTAACTAACTTTATCAAATTGTAAACCTAGAGATAAAGTAATAATTAAACTAAGCCCTATCCCCTTTGAACACATGAAAGGACATTTCCATTATTCAAAATAAAATAAAATAATAAACTAACTTTGCATATGAATAAAATTTAAAATCTAAAAATAAATCTAAAATTTAATCCTAACATACTAACCTACTACCCTACTCCCCTACCTATCCCCTATTCCATCACCCCTCCCTTCCCCATGGATTCCACAAGGGTCCACTACTACATTTGGGGCCAACTTTCAATAGAAGTTTCCGATGGGTAACTTTTTTTTACAAATTTGGTGTTTTTTTTTGTAATAGGCCCCGATGATGTTGGTATTTCGATGGGTGCTTAATTGACCATCAAAATTCTGGCTGATTTAGGGTATAGATTATTAAAAAAAAAAGTGAAACGGCCTCATCATTTTTATTTCGTGCTGTAGCCAGTGCTTTATCTCTATTATTTGATGTTATTGGTGCTTGTGCTCAAGGATATCGATTCACTGTATTCAAATATTTGGATTCACATTTGTTGATATTACTGGCATATATGTTTAATGATGCCATTGTATATTGTTGTCACTAAAATGACCGCATTCTACTGGTGTCATGCCCTAGCCCATGCTTTAACTCTATTATTTGATGTTATTGGTGCTTGTGCTCAAGGATATCCATTTTTTTGAAATGTTGACTATGATTATCAAATGGACAGCCTGTGAGCTTCTAGCTAGGCGCCATTTGTATTGATAGCTTAGGGCATCAAATGTATTCTATCATTGATATTTGTTACTTTGTTAAAAGGAAATAGGACAAAGAATGATTTTTATTTAGTTTCTCTATTTTGATCCCTAAGTGGCTTACAACCCTAGAGAAGTATATGCAGATTTACAGATGCAGTTGCAAGATACATAGAAGCTGATAATTCACAATAAATCCATGCATTCAATTTGAATAGAAATTAATACAAAGAACTAGGGTCCTCTAATGGCCCAATCATTTGGACCTTGACTGTCCCCTCAACTAGTGACCCTTCAAAACTAGGTTATCATGCAATCAGTGAGTGATCCTTCATTCTCCTAGTGAGCTTCTAGCTAGGCGCCATTTGTATATTTGATAGCTTAGGGCATCAAATGTATATTGTATCATTGATAGTTGAGACTTTGTTAAAAGGAAATAGGACAAAGAACAATTTTGATTTAGTCTCTCTATTTTGATCCCTAAGTGGCTTACAACCCTAGAGAAGTATATGGATATTTACGGATGCAGTTGCAGGATACATAACAGTCGATAATTTACAAGAAATCCATGCATCCAATTTGAATAGCAATTAATACAAAGAAATAGGGTCCTCTAATGGCACAATCATCCAGACCTTGACTGTCCCCTTAACCAGTGACCATTCAAAACTGGGTTATCATGCAATCAGTGAGTGATCCTTCATTCTCCTAGTCTACCTTGCATCCAAACATATTGGAAATACATAATACAATGATAACGAGTCTTTCAAAATCCCCCTTCCATTAAGGAACACTATCAACCATCCCTTCCACATAGCATTTCACTATTTTATGAGTGGATTATGTAGGAACAGTTAACATTAAACAATGAGCAAACTCCTCAACACATCTTGGAAACCATTGAATTCAATAATAAATGAAACCTAACACCAATAGTATTCCTTCCATAGTTGCAGGATACATAGTAGTCGATAATTCACAAGAAATCCAAGCATCAAATTTTTATAAGGATATCCTACTAATCAATAGGAATTTTCTTAAGATGACTAATGATTATGCATTTGGATGCCAGTGTGCTAGTTCAAAAGGATAATATAAATCTGAAACAATTTTTTTTCATTTTCTCAAACTATAAATGTGGTTAAAGGGAAAATATTATGTGGAAAACCCACAAACCAAGCTAGCAAATGACTGTACATCAAATTATTCCTATATTCATTCAAGTATTGCTATGCTTCAGCTACCTAACCTTTGAGCTTCATCTAGAGGAATGTGTACCTTTAAGATAGAGTTACTTCTTGGGCCTTACAATAGGGTGGAATATGATCAAGATTTGTTTAGGTTGTATCTTTGTTAGTCCCATTGTTAGGTTCTTATAGTTCATGGTTTGACTCTATTATGGTTGTGTAAGGGATTTGTAGATTCTTTTTCTAACATAATTATTTGACACCATGATTAGAACAACTGGTTGTTGGCTATTGTACACATGAATCATATATGTCAATGGTTCTTTGTGTTCAAGAATTCATTGATCAATCTTTGAGATTTATTGTCACAGCTTTAAAAGAGTGATAAAAGATATAGTGAGTGCTATCTTTTCCAAGTGTTTTGTGGGTGCCATTATCTTCTAGGAGTAATTGATGGAACCAAATTATGTTATTTGCCTCTAGTAAATATTGTAGAGACAACCATCTTCTTGGTGAAGGGTTTCTTCCATCCCCATGAGGCACTATTGCATGGTTTCCATTCCCTTGTAGTATAGTGAACCTAATTTAATACAAGTGTGCACTATTTTGGGATCCATAATTTATGGCCCCTACACTGTGGTTGTTAGCCTAATTAAGACGGGCCTACCTTTGCATATAATAAGAGGCCAACATGAAACAAACATCCAAAGGTTAGGGGTTTGTTCCCTGTCCATAATTTATTATTTAAGTGCTAAGTGATGATGGGTATATCATGTAATTCATACCTAGTGTGTCTCTTTCTTTCTCTCCACATTTCACATTAGGAGTATATGTTATAAAATACTAATGAAATCAACTATTTGTCAAATTTAATCAAAATTGTAATATAAAGATTAAAATAGATCTTGAAGAAATATGGGAACCATTTTTGACAAATATTGTACAAATGAAGAGAATACTCCGAAGAGAAAATGCTTCAATGTGGAACAATTGAAGGACAATATTTTACTTTTATATGCACATCTACAATGTTTTTGATATATTTCTGAGATAAAAAAACCATAGAAAGAATAGCATATAGAAGAAAGTAAAGAATAATGATCATACTTTGAGATATTGTGGAAACTTAAAGGAAAGAATGCTTGGTGGGGTTATCATGCTATCAATGAGTGATCCTTCATTCTCCCAGTCTGCCCTACATCCAAACATATTGGAAATACACAATAAAATGATAAAAAGTCTTTCAAAATCCCCCTTCCCTCAAGGAACACTATCAACCATCCCTTCCACATAGCATTTCACTATTGTATGAGTGGATTATGCAGGAACAATTAACATTAAACAAGGAGCAAACTGCTCAACACATCTTGAAAACCATTGAATTCAATAATAAATGAAACCTAACACCAACACTATTCCTTCCATTCACTTCTACCAAGAATAAAGCATTTAATCCATTCAACATTATATATAATCATTAGACAGTTACATTTCCTGACTCTATAGAGGAACAGTCACGACCAAAATGATCAAAACTATTTTCACCCTTGCACAAGCTATTCCAAACTTCAAGGAAAATGAGAAATATGCTATATCAAATCATTCATATTCATAGTAACCATTCGAAGGATCATTTTTTTCAATGAACCCTCTAACTGTACCCCTGCGACAGAGAAAGGAAACCTCAAAATAGAGAAAGGAAACTTAGCAAAACCAGTCTATGCTGATGTTTGTGAGGGAAACTTAGTCACAACATCAAGTATCATCTCATAATGGTCTATTCACCATGTTTCAACACCCCATTCACTCCGATCTATTCAACTTACACCATTCTTCTTCTCTGGGACTCAAAGGCTTCAAACCGTATATGTGGTAAAAATTCATGAAATACTAAAGAAGACCTGCTATTTGTTAGACAAATCTTCACTGTCCCCCACAAAAAAATAAGTAACTTAATTTGTTTAACAATGCACCATATTAGATAAAGTAGGTTCTATCACAGATGTCACAAACTCTCTTCAAACTCACAATATGTTGCATCCGTAGTACAAAACTCATGAGATTCTAAAGAAGGCCTCACTCTTAATGAGTTATAAACATGCCATTATTTTAGTTTTGCTTGCGAGTTATGATAATTTTTGTAAACATTTCATTGGTTTAGTTTAGTGTATTCATTTTTGTCAAACAAATCTTCATTGTCTTCTAATTTTCTTCTTTATATAGTAGCATATATTAATTGGCTGACAAATAAAGAAGCATTTAGACAATCAGAAGACAATGAAGATAATTTTAAATGCATCTAACACAATTTTTTTTTACAAAAGTGAACTAATGGCATGTTTACAACAAAGAAATAGAGTGATAATAATATGCTGAAAATTGTATTTTGCTTAATACACACCAAAGGACCAGTCCCAACAATTCTTAAACATACTTTATCTGATATGATGAATTCTTAAACAATTAAGGTTGGAGTAGACATAGTTATCACACAGTTTTTTTGTGTGGTACAAGGAAGATTTGGCTGATTAAGAGTGAGGCCTTCTTTAGAATCTCATATAAATTTGGCTGATTAAGATGAGAATAAAAACACAATTCATTAGTTAAATTTTCCAATTTCATGTATTTTTTCTCCTATTTATTAGGTGCATGAGTTGAAGGTTGAATGTAAGAGTCTTATAATGTTGTGTTACCTTTGGATATCAATTTTTTGATACTCCTATGATGATCTTTCTCAACAAGTATTTTATTCTATTATTGTTTTTTGATAACATATTGGGAAAATACAAAATTATGTACTTCTATAGGACAATGAACACAAAATTGAAGCATCAAACAAGACTTGATCAAGTTGCAAGTGGAACGTGCACTCAAATAGTAAGTAATGTAGAATAACAAAATAAGTAATCTATCGTGTCTACATTTTATTATTTTCTGAGATTACCTTCATGTTCTATATTCACATAATGGTTCAAAATTGAAATTTACAATTCAATAAAAGTATTGATGGGTGTTGTTCCCTGCACCCTTAATCAGCAACTTGCCTACATTTTATTTTGAATTACAAACTACTATATTATTACAATATCTTTCTTTCTTGCCACAATAGGAAAGAGTTTGAGGTGGAAGACTACAATAATAGAAGTGTTTCAATTTGGTATACTATACTACAACATCATTTCATAACTAAGTTTTCAATTTCTATATATAATTAGGTTATAGATAATCTAAGTGAAGAAGGATCATGTCAGACAATCCAAGTGAAGAAGATAATGGGGATGCAATCAATAGATTGTGGTCGAACTTGAAAAGAAAAGGCGATGGAAAATGTTATTGTCCCTGCAATAATTGTAAGGGCTTAAACATTAGAAGATTGCTAATCAAAATAGCTAAGAGACATTGTAGGGATAATGGTCACATTGAAGGAGGGTTTGACTATCATGAATTGGTAAGTTTTTCATTATATTTATTTAACAATTAATATATATATGAAATACACTTGATGATGAGATCATTATCATGGTTTATTTGTGTTCATCATTTTTATATAGGTCGACCTCTCCAGGGGAGTACGTGATATGGACCATGGAGGTGAGAATATTAAAGTTGAAGATTATGATCCCATGGAAGATGACGATGATGCGCTAGATGATGATACTAATACATTGATCCATGACACATTTGGTATTGGCCCAGCTGATAATGATGATCAAGATGATGTTGATGTCATCCATGATATACCTCTACTTGAGAAGGCAGCCACACCCCTTTATGAAGGCTCCTAAACAACTCTTCTCTCTATTGTATTTTTGTTGTTGAACTTGAAGGTTATGAATGGTTTATCCAACACAATAATGTCACGTATGCTAAGGTATGTCATATATGTCATTATAGTAATTAAATGGTGAAACATGTACCATAAATATTGTTAATATTAACAACATATATTTTTATCTACAAATTGATAGGTGAGCTTTTGTTACCACCATCAAATATTCTCCCTCACTCATACCGAGAATTATGTGCCACTATGAAAGATATTAGAATAGAGTATCAAGCAATAGATGCTTGTCCCAATGATCATATTATTTATCATAAAGAACATGAATTTGCAATAGAATGCCCCGAATGTCATACGAGTAGATTCGAAAAAATCAAATAACAAAAAAGGTGCCTCACAAGGTTCTTCATTACATCCCCATTATACCACGTTTGCAAAGATTATTCAGGTGTAGTAGCTTGGCACAATTTATGGATTATTATGCACACAATAGGAGTCAAGATGACATTATTCGAATGCTTCTGGATGGTTCTATATTTAAGGACATAGAGGAAAAGTGGCCGCACTTTATCAAAGAACCTCAAAATCTCAAGCTTTTAGTGGCAGTGGACGGTGTCAATCTACTTGGAGAGCTAAGATCTATTTACACTGTTTGGCATGTTTTTGTCATCAACAATAACATTCCTCCATGGATGTCAATAAAGAGGGAGCACATTATGTTGGCAATGATTGTTTGAGGTATTTGATCATTTAATAGCTATCTGAATATAATTATAAATTTTGTAGTAAAATGGTCACAATAATTATGTAATTTTGTTGTTCATTCAACCAGGTAAATACCAAGTTAAAGATATGAATGTTTATATTGAGCCTCTTATCGACGAGTTGGTGGAGTTATGGAAAGGTGTCACTATGTATGACATCTCTAGACCAATAGGAGACATAAAATTTCAATTCCATGCAATGCTTGTATGGACAATACATGATGCCCCAAGGGTAACACATTTTTCTGGTATGTTATGGTGAATTCAAGTTGCACATGATAATTCTAAAAATAAAAATTAACATATTTAATCCAATTGTATCATTACCTTGTAGGTCTTCAAACAAAGGGAAAATTTGCATGTCTAGTTTGTGGTCCAAAGATGAAATCTCGTCATTCAAAAAGTTTAGGAAAGCACGTGTTTGATGAGTATAGACACTTTCTCCACAAAAATCATAACTATCAAATTACCAAAAAACATCTTTTCAATGGGAAAGAAGAGACTACATCTAAGCCACGGAGAATGACACCTCGCCTATGGAAGTTGGAATATAATAGAATTAATCGTCAAGGTACTACCATTCTACCTAACAGTTTATGTTTGGAATTTGTATATTTTTATTGTGTTTTATTTTCTAATTATGTGATTGATGATTGTGAATGTCATCAAGGCAACACTACTAAGCACCTTCCAAAGTGACTAAAGAGTTATTCCAGACAATTTAGTAGGTTGGCCTACTACGAGAAGTTGCAAAATGTGCATTTGTTTGATACTATGCATATTGGAAAGAATGTAACAGAGACATTGCGGAAGATATTGGATGGAAGGTGTGACAAAGAAAAAATTGTCAAAATTTGTAGCGACATTCATGAATCCAATCATGCAATGAAAAATTTCATTGAATCAAATAGAAATGGAGAACAGATTAATACAAGTGCCCTTCCTTGGTTATTAACAGAACAACAAAGTGATGCCATAAAAGAATTCATATGAAAAATTTGATTTCCCACAAGATTTGCTGCAAACGTAAGCAGTACCATATCAAAGAAAAATGAATTTGGGCTAGGGTTGAAAATGCATGATTGGCATACCTTCATCAAGGTAAGTCATGTTCTTTTGTATTTACAATATATTTTTAAACTACATGTACTTCTCATTGTATTATACGAGAAAAGAATGACATGATTATTTTTATAATTGTTGCAGTACGTGCTACCCTTATCTCTCCCAGAGAACTTTGATAATAACATCAAACAAGTGATATATGATCTTGGAAAATACATGAGGTAAGAAATGATATCTATTCAATTTGTTTTATATGTGTGTGTGTGTGTGTGTGTGTTGTAAAGTCTCGTGTTTATATATTTTTGTGTCTTGAATGTCTTGTAGGTGGTTGTCATCTAAAGAAATCCATAGAGCAGATATAAAATACTAGAAGAGAAAAATTCTTCATCTAATGTGTGAAATGCAAAAGTGTCTACCTTCAACCTTTTTCAATGCACAAGAACACTACCTCATACACCAAGTTGAGGAGATTGAAATGTGTGGATCCATACACACTCGGTCAATGTGGATGGTTGAGAGGCACCTAAAATTTTTGAATGCTTTGGTTCAGCAAAGAGCACATCCTGAGAGTTCTATGATGGAGGGATATATGGTATACTAGACTATGATGTATGTTACTGAATATCTTCCTAAGCTTGCAACAAAGATCCATATAGATCACATTTTGGATCTTGACACCATTAGAAAATTCGAAGGGGAGTACTTGGTGGGGAAAGGTAGAATGAGGAAAGTGAGAGGTAATAAATTATAAGATGTTATTGTAGCTATTAATTAATTCTTAATCTTCAAAATTAATCGGTTGTAAGTAGTCTATTTATTTTTTGTACAGCTACTTGAGAGTGGGATGCAATACATTGGTATATTGCAAACAATCAAGATTGGATGACAAAATGGATTGAATGATGTCATCATTTAGGTCACACATTAACATTGGAAGATGTGTCTTCATTGGTTAATGAAGCTCATCCTAATAGAGATCCAAATGTTACGCAAAGGGAAATAGATTTAGCACATAGTTTAAGAGATTTCTAGGTACGTATAAATTTGTTAATCACTCATATGTTTATGAACTCTCGATGCATTAATTTATACATATTTTACATATTTTTGCAAGTCAAACACCACAAGGCTATGTTTTGCAATGGTCATAAATTTTGCATCAAAAAGTTGGACGACACAAAGAAAACTTGTGATTTTGGGATAAGTGCAGTCTTTCAGGTGACTAATATTTCATCTAGAAATGACTTACATCCTCGAGAGTCTGAAAATCAATACTATGACATTTTGGATGATATACTTGAGTGTGACTTTAATTCCTTCAGATTAGTTCTCTTCATCGTCAAATGGTATAGGCTATGGCTTAATCAAAATGATCCTGATAGAATTGTTATTGAACATAACAATGCATTTCCAATGATTAATACTAGGTGGTTTGAGCCAGTTGGGGATGAACCCTATGTTCTTCCAAGCCAATGTGAGGAGGTATTTTACTTAGAGGTTCCACATAAATCAGGTTGGTTATTTTTTGTTAGACATGATCCAAGAGGAAGGCTGATGAGGTATAATGTGATGGAAGAAGAAGATTGCGAACAACTAGAAGATGATGTAGATGATGATCACGAACAACAGTTAGTCAATGATGTTCCTGATGCAACTTTTCTTGAAGAAGAAGAAGATGATGACGATGATGATGCTACTGATGATGATGATGATGATGATCACAATGATGATGATGTTGTTGCTACTGCTGCTGCTGCTGCTGCTGATGATGATGATGATGATGATGATGATGATGATGATGATGATGATGATGATGATGATGATGATGATGATGATGATGATGTCGATGATGATGATGACTATAATACCCTAAAATTAGAACCTATTAATTTCAATTAATTTTGGTGCATTTTCATCAATTTTACATCTCCAAAGTCCTAATTTCCTAGGCAATTTTCTCTCTCCTACTTCACTTAATTTGACTTGATGTCAATTGCAAAAAACCCTATTTGCATTAATCAAATATTAAAATTAATTCCTAAAGTCTTCGACTTTTATTAGCTAAATTACCCCTATGATAAATTAATTTAATCCTAAAGTCCTAAGTACTTGGAATTAAATTAAAATCTACCAATTACCCATAAAAAAGGAATTAATAATTACTTGTTATTTGAATGGACACTCATTTTTTAATTAATAATTCAAGATATTCAAAAAGTCCCTTGTGTGGAAAATTCCATTCTTTTAATTAAGTAATTCAATTCATTTTTGCTTCAAATGGAAACGAAGGGTCAGGAGTTTCAAATCAAGAACCCCTTCATTCTCTTCTCAGACTTTTCTATTTAATGAACCTCATTTCTTCATTTGAAAGAGGCAATTTTTGAGGGTAATTGAACTATAGCGATTTTTAGTCTCACTTTATTCAAAGCTTTTCATTTGCAATTAGTTTAAATTCTCATTTAATATAGTATTACATTGCTATAATAGATCAATTTGCTTACATACTCATAGTTTAGTATCATATTTCTTTTAAGCTATTTAGATTAAAATTGCACTTCATATCTCTTTCAAGTTATTAGTAATTGCATCTCAATTCTTAGATTAAATTGCATATTCATCTTAGTTTAATTTCAATTTTACTCATCTTCATAGCTCTTGGAAAATCCTCCATTGTGGGATTGGTCTCATGGTTGTTGGCTCTCATTCTAAGAGTAATTAAACACCCCATCCACATAGGAGGTAGCAGGTTGATTCAATCGATGATGTGAGATGGACAATTCATGTTCATACTCACCATCTCATGATTGAGCAATGACTATGTTGCATTTGTGCTTTATTTAGAGGTTCACATTCAGACACACACATTTTGGCGCTGACCGTGGGGAAAAAAATCTAATTTCTAGCCTCATTCTCATCTTTTCTAACAAGAAATTCAAGGTCTTCCATGCATCTGTACTGTCTATGTACGGATCTTCATGCGAGAATCCAGAGTGTCCTGCGTGAGATTTCACTCCCTATAGCACTCTCTCGCGTGAGCTTTTGCACCTTCGCATGGAATCCTACACTTTCTCACATGCTATGGTGTACTTCCTTGTGTGAGATTTTAACACAGTGCTTCAGATTTTTCAGTTTCTATCTTTCCAGTTTTAGATTTCTAACAGTTTCCTGTTTGCTATTGCTTATTATTTCTCTGTTATTCTCACAACATAATAGTTTTTCTACAGGATGTTTGACCAAGAATTTGAAACATGCTAATGGTTTCATTGCAAGATGATAGTCAAAGAATTGCTAAAATGTTGTGTTTGTTTCTTGCTTTCATTCACATAGTCTAAATAGGGCTCCGTTAAAATTTCTTGAGGATTTTGATAGTAAGTAGGGACTTTGTCTCTTCATTACATGGAGGTGATGACCATGAATGAACCTAAAATCCTAATGATCTGACTAATATGACAAATTATTGGGGAAGCAAAGAAAGGTAGTGAATCTTTACACTTCTATTAGCCAAGGGATTATGCTCTTCTCTCTTTGAGAGAAATAGAAACCCAAAAGCTTGTAGTTGTGGTGGAGTGAAGCTAACTTGGTGATGAATCTTCTTGATGTGTTTAGGTGAGGAAACGGGATAGAGAAGTATGCTCTTCTCCCTTTGGGAGAACTAGAAAATTTGACCCCCGAATCTAAACCAAGTCCAGTGTCACCTTTAGAGGGCCTGCTGAAAGTTGAACCTCCGGGAACGACCCAAGTGAGTACGCACTTATCATCGATGATTCTGCCTCACTCTAATAAAGAACATTTTTTTGAGTCTAAAGATTCCAAAACCTTGTTAGCTTCCTTCTCAAGACTTTGACTATCATCTTAAGAAGGCTTCATCTATTATACTAAGCAGCGCCGCTCCTAGCCCTGCTTGCAGGGGTGTATGACTTTCAGGTGTTGGTGTGGCTGTGAGGCCTCAACCCTATATTGGGGGCACCAAAGGTTAGCATGAATGAAAGCCTATTAAAAACTTTCCTTAGCTAGTGGCCTACCCGGTTCACCTCCGAAAGGAGTCATAATCTTTGTGCAGGGAGGGGGAAGAATCTCTCCCATAGATTCCCATCATAGGCATACACTTGGACACTTGAAGGTGGTTGCGACACTAGCCCCTGCTACAAGGGTAACCTTTGAACATACACTATTGAGTCCTTGGAAACACCAAAAACACAGGTGCCCTCTAGAGGGTGACATGACTGTGTGAGGTGCACGTATGCACATAAGCAATGGGGCAAAGGTTTTGGCTTGTCACCATTTTTTTTGTAGGACTAAGCTATGTGTTTGTTATCAAGTCTTAAATATTGTCCAATCATTATCAAAACAAAGACTCCCTTGATGCTATCAAGTTGCTTTGTCCTTGATAGGTCTGTTAATGACTACTTGTATCACAACTACTTGATTTGAACCTTTGTGTCTTTAAATGAATGCTTGAAATCCTAAAATGAGATTGTTGATTAAACTGTTCTTCAAACCTATCAGGAAACTAGATTTTTTTGTCATACATCAATTCAGGTTGTACCTCAAAATTCAACTTTAACCTCGAGAACTATGTTAGATTGTCAGATTTTGCACTTCTCCTACATGAAGTTTCACATTTCAAAGCACTTTCTTGCATGAGACTTTAATCTCTCATGCAAAGATTGGTGTTCTTTCACATGGCCTGGTACTCTCTCGCATGAGACTGTAGCCCAGTTTGCAAAAATAGAGACCTATTTTCAATTGACTGTTTGACTTTTTATCTAATCTACTTTTGTCTAAGGTCTATTTTTTTGCTTTCCTATCATTCACTGTCAAAAACTAGTTGTTTTGAGTTAGGAATTGATCGATCTTTTCTTTGACTCATGTTGTCTCTCATTGGTTTACCTTGTCTCTTTATGCCTTTTGTATCTCATGTTGCGATAGTCTTATCTTGGTTGTTCTAGCCACCTCTTTTGATGATTCATACCAGGTCCATCTCGCATCTTAGATATTCTATCCTTTATCTCCTTTTGCATTGTTCTTAGAGACCGAGTCTAGCTTTATCCTGAGTCCTCTCTCATTTCATCTTTTTCTATGACTGTCATGACTAGAAGTGGCAAGACTTATTCCATTTAGAATCCTGATCAAGGTAGAAGTGAACCTCCTAATCAAGAAATAGATCCTCCTGAACCTGTTGTGAAATCTAAACTTTGTGAGATATCCTCGATTTCCTCATTGAATACTTCAAAAGATAGTCTATCTCAACCATCACCTCCATTTTTTCAAGAGTGTTTTAATCCATTGTTTGAAGTGCAACCTAGTTTCTCATTTCAAGACCAAGACAACTCATTCTTCCAAGAGAACTCATTGTTTCACAACTTTGGAAGACCTCTTCCTCAGACTAATCCTATTATTGTACCTATTGATCATATTGAGAATAGTTCTATCATTGAACCTAGTGATACTATTGAAGATATCTTCTCATCTAAATTTGTTAAATCTTTTAATCCTATTCACTCACCAAAGGTTACTGTGGCTCCACCCTTTCAGAATTGGACATATCATTTCACTGAGAATTCATGCACTGCACAAGCTTACAACAAGATGGGAGATCCATTTGATTTCCAACCAAGCAAGTATAGTCAAACCTTTGATCAATCTCACAACAATCAATATCATGGTCAATCCTCTAATGACCCTCATCATGCTCAACCTCAAAATGAGCAACCTCACAGTCAATCTCAACATGACCAAAATCAGTCCCATAATGATGATCAATCTCAAAGTAAAGCTTAATGCGATCGAAAACCTGCCTATTTCTATCATCCTCCTCCATTCTATCAAAACGAAGATGATCAACAACAAGATCAGATTCAGAGTATTTATGAGATCCTTGGGAATGAAGATGAAGTGATAACTAAACATGATATAGATGCTTCCAAAGCTAATAAGGGTCTTATTAAAATGATGGAGATCCTTCTCCTAGAAGAGAAAGAAAAGTACTTCCTTGAGCTAGCCAAACAAGGGGCCAAGTTACCCCGAGACTATCAAGTTGAAACACTCATAGCTAAGGAAGAAGAAACTAAGACTGCAAAGTTGCAAAAGATGGTCCAAGAAATGCAAGATCAGATCAGTCAACTTGCAAGGAAGAAAGATAAATCCACTCAACAATTTATGATGGAAATTATTTTTCCTTTCCCTTTTGACAGAAGTCTTCATATGCCACCTTTTCCCAAAGGTGTGGAACTCCCTAAATATGACAAATACTTGGGTGCAACTGATCCCCAAGATCACTTGAGGGAGTTTGGTACATTGTCCATGGAATTCATGCACAATCAAACATATCTTATGCACTTGTTTCCTCATATTTTGGGTGGACCAGCTATGGAATGGTTCTCTAGATTGCCTACTAGTATTAAAACTTTTGACAAAATGGCTAATCTTTTTCTCCAGCACTACTTGCATAATATTCAGCATCCAATCAACATTCAAGATCTTTACAACTTAAAACAGTGACAAGGAGAATCTTTCCTAACATTCCTCCAAAGGTGGAGACAATTATGTATGAGATGTCCTCACAAACTACCAGAGTCTAAGAGACTTGACATCTTCTTGGACAATCTTTTCCTAGACTTTGGATACCAAGTACAATTGCAAGGTCCTCTTACTTTTGATAGTATGATCAAACAAGTAGTGCGAATAGAGGCCTTTATGATCAAGAAGGGAGAATTAACTTTGAATAAGGACAATACACAAGGATTCTCCACAAACAAGGATAAAGGAAAGACTACCAATAAGAATAGAGATGTAGTAAATGATGGAGTAGTGGATAATGTTACTGTGAAGCCTTCAAAGTCTACTTTTAATCTTACTTCCAGTATACAAGCAGCTAAGGCTGTAAAAAAGACCACAACAGACAATCAACAAACTTCAAGATTTGCTAGAAACAAACCTTGGGCCTCTTGACCCAAGTATGATTTCACCCCTTTGGGAGAGCCTCTTGATGTGGTCTATAAAACTCTTATAGAGAATCAGGTTCTTACTCCTTTAGAAAAGCATACTTATGACCCACAACCAAGACCTCATTGGTGGAATGATAATGCTTACTATGACTATCACTAGAACATTGGTCATAAGACTTCAACTTGTCTTCTGCTGAAACACAAGGTCCAAGATTTGATCAATAGTGGTGATATTGTTGTGGATAGCCATAACAAGAATTCAGACCACCAAGATTTTAAGGATCCCTTCCCTCCTCATGAGAAGGGTGAGTCTTCAAACGTGAAGAATAGCAATGCTAAAGTCAATTATACGTACACTAATAATGACAATGTTATTGGTATGATTGAACCTGTCGAGATAGAGTATTGTGATGTGATCACTTCTAGAGGGGGCGGCGATGCTCCCAAATCTAAGACTCCTTTTATCTTGCGTAGCTCTACACCTCATTCATCTAAATCTGAACAATCTCAAGACTGTGCTAATGTTGTCACTTAATCACGAGGGAGAGTTGTCTTGAAAGGTCTCGATGCTTCCACATCTGCTCCAAAGAAAACTACAGATAAGAGACCTGATATTCCTGCATCTTCTCCAAAACAAATTGTAGATAAGACTACTATTGGCCCCGCAAACAAAAACATGAAATTTTTTTCTACAGCTAGCTCAGCTAGTTATAGCATTTTAGATCAACTCCAGTGAACCAATGCTTAGATTACCATTTTTGAGTTGCTGAAGATCTCACCTGCTCATAGGCAGATTTTGGATAAGGCCCTGGCTGAGGCAAACGTTCCCAAGGATCTTGATCTCAACTAGTTCCAATCTATGGTGGGTCATTTGACTTCACCTCACTATCTATCCTTCTTTGAAGAAGATGACCACTCTTTGAGTCACCCACATAACGCTCGCTTGCATATAGAGGTCATGATAGGTCCTAAGCACATCCACCGAGTGCTCATAGATAATAGTGTTGGTCTTAATATTTGTTCCACTAAACTACTCACTCAGCTAGGATATGATGAGAATTGCATAGATCCTCACAAAAAGATTACCATCAAAGCTTATGATGAGGAAGAACGCAAGTCCCAAGGCTTAGTCATGCTACCTATTCGTGTAGGTCCTGTTGAGAGAGATGCTACCTTCCAAGTGCTTGATATTCCTCTTGCCTACAATATCTTGTTGGGTAGGCCTTGGATTCATGAGATGCAGGTTGTTCCATCCATGTATCATCAATGCATTAAGTTTCCATTCCATGGAGTGCAAGTCACTATACCTACGAATATTAATTTCTCTTGCAACACTCTTGCACAAACCACAAATAGCTTTGTTCCAGTAAATAGAGAATCCACTAAGTTTTATAATGCTAAGCTGAAAGAAATGGAACAAACTTTAAGACTTAAGGATACATGCATGGGAGAATACTGAATGGAACTTGTGCTATCACTGGTTGCTCTACCTCTATCTCCACACTCTTATGGGAGACCTTTTGAAGACAACAAGCTTTCTAATGCTCCCCCTCAAATAGTTTATGATGGCACCTTTGTAAGGGCCTCTACACCTTTAGAAGATGAAGATGAAGAGAGGAATATCAGAGCATGGATCTGTAAGGGAAAAGAAATAGCTGAAACAACCACTCCATCTCTAGATTTAGAGCAAGAACCATATAGTGAGGCCTTCAAAATCATGAAGCACTTCAATTATAAGGGGAATGGTCCTATAGGAAAAAATGATAATGGCTTACTAAAACCTATTGAAGCTACAGGCCACCACACAAAAGATACTAGTGGCTTGGGCTTTAAAAAAACTCCCTTTCATTTGGGGACCAAGAAATTTGTGTTAGCTCCTGAGCCTGAACTTGAACCCGAACAAGAAATTGAAGATGCTACTCCAGAAGTGAATCTAGAGGCCAACTTTGATGAAGATACATTTCCATATCCTATTCCTTCGGATCTTGTGGCACTCTTTGCCGAACCTGATGAGCCTATCATACCTTTTCATATGGTAGAGATAGATACTAATACTAACAATGATTCTAATAAAACTTCTTTAGTATACCAATTCACATATGAGGAATGGAAAGAAACATTAAATGATGATCCTAATTTTCAAGGTGAATGATATAGGCCACCTCATTTTCAAAAGTACTTTGAACAAGGACAACTTCAGCAAGCTATTAATGCCACAAGGGATAATAATGAGTCTAATGATGCTACTAATGGAATTCCTACATCAAGTACTGACTCACATGAATATGATTTTGACTCTTTTTATGATGCTACTTATGATGTAGACATATATACTATTCACATGTATGAAAGACTCCTTGAAGTAGGTGAAGGGTCTAGTGCTAGGCTACATGAATTAGGCACCACTAATGTTAACGTGTCCTCTACTTCTGATGCAAGGTCTCTTAGGGATTCAAATGCTCCTTTGGATGAGATCACTCTAGGTCTTGACTTGCTTTTCAGTGCTTTTGAGGGTTATACCATGAACATAGTTGAACTAGTCACTACTTCCCTTTCACTCCGCCGTCCTGATCTGATAAACTAGAACTCCCCTTCCAAATCCAATGAAGTCCTAACGTTCCAGACTGATTATGATCTAGCCTGTTACCTCCATGCTATTGAACCTATGATGTCCTCCACCAATGCAAGAAGTGTCAATATGATAGAGGCAGATATCAAGTATCTCAGTCAAAAAATTAAAAGAAGAAAAAATAGGTGCTCTGATGGTGAAAACCACTTTGTGGCAGTATCAAAGCCAAAAATAGTAAAAATAAAAGATGTATCTGAGGGTGAAAACCTCTCTGAGGCACCCAAAGATGAGATACTTGATACACTTCTAATCCATTTTCAAGAGAGGTCATCAATATTGATTGAGCTGACACAGCCAGTCAATTTAGGTATAGAGGCTACCCCATAGATTATTCATCTAGCACATTTATTGTCTATTGAAGAAAAAGAAGAGTTCATGAGATTCTTTCAGAGTAAGAAAATAAACTTTCCATGAACCTACTCTGACATGCCTGGATTAGACCCCAATCTAATCATGCATCATTTGTCCATTGCACTAGGTATCAAACCTATTAAACAGAAGCTGTGAAAAATGCATCCACATGTAGCGCTTTTGTTAAAGCAGAGCTGGAAAAGCTTCTTAAGGCTGGCTTCATAAGAACTATTGATTATGCAGAATGGATTTGAAAAATTGTTCCAGTCACTAAACATGATAAATCCATTCATGTGTGTATGGATTTCAGAGATCTGAATAAGGCATGTCCGAAAGATGACTTCCCACTGCCTAATATTGATATGATAGTTGACATGATAGCAGGATATGAAATGTATCCCTTGATGGATGGCTTTTCTAGCTATAATCGAATCAAAATTGTGCCAAAAGATCAAGAAAAGACCAATTTTACATGTGCCTGGGGCACCTTTTTCTGGAATGTCACGCCTTTTGGGCTTAAGAACACTGGAGCAACATACCAGAGAGCTTTTACTACTATCTTCCATAATATGATGCATAAAATGATGGAGGATTATGTGGATGACACTTTAGCCAAAAGCATGTAGTGAAGAACTCATCTCACAGACTTGGGTCCCATCCTTGACTACATGGAACAATTTAGTCTCAGACTTAATCCAAAGAAATGTGCTTTTGGTGTTACTTTTGGGAAACTCTTGGGTTATATCATTTCCGCTAAAGGCATAGAAGTTGATCCTGAAAAGGTGCAAGCTATTATGGACATGCCTCCACCCAAGAATATCAGTCAAATGAGAGGACTACAAGGAAGGCTACAATCTATTCAGTGCTTCATTTCACAGTTGGCAGATAAGTCACAACCATTTACTAAAACTTTGCATAAGAATGTGACCTATGAATGGAATGAGGAATATGACAAGGGACTTACTCAAATAAAATAGTATCTTGCTAATCCACCTATACTGATGCCTCCTATTCATGGAAAGCCACTTATACTATACATCTCAACAACAAACACATCCTTGGGTGCTCTCTTGGCTCAAGAAGATCAGAACAATAAAGAGAGAGCCATATACTATATCAGCAGAACATTGGTTGCCTATGAGATGAATTACTCTATCATTGAGAAGGATTGTTTAGCAGTGGTATTCACTTCCCAAAAATTACAGCATTATATGCTAGCTCATACCATGAGGCTTATTGAAAAAATTGATCCACTAAAATACTTGTTGAGGAAGGCTTCCCTCACGGGTAGATTAGCAAAATGGGTAATGATACTTAGTGAATTTGACATTGAGTATGTGGAAAGAAAAGCTATTAAGGGACAAGCAATTGCTCATCAGTTGGTGGAGGCTCCTTTGAAAGATCATCAACCTTTGAGTATTGAATTCCTAGATGAATCCATCATGCTTCTCACACACCAATCTTGGAGCATGTTCTTTGATGGATCATTCACTCAACAAGGATCCGGTGCAGGCATTCTGTTTGTTACACCTCAAAGATACTCATTGCCAAAAGCATATAAAATATTGTTTCCCTACATGAACAACATAGTTGAATATGAAGCTCTCATTAATGGAATGAAGATAGCCCTTGAATGGTGTGTGGATGAGCTCAAGGTCTTTGGAGACTTGCAGTTAATCATCAATCAAGTCAACGATGTCTACCAAACTAAAGATGACAAACTAATACCTTACAAAAGGATGGTAGATGATCTTAAATATTACTTTGCACACATGTCTTTCTAGTAGATTTTGAGGGTGTACAATAAAGTAGTTGATGCAATGGCCACCCTTGCTTCAATGTTACAAATGCCAAAAAATGACTTCAGACATGAGTTCCTGATGGAGTCATTACACTACCCTACCTATGATATTCTTGAATCTAGGATGATCTGTTTAGTCATTGGACATGATTCATCCCACTACCACCATATCTTTCCTACCTTCATGACCAGATCATTCTAGACACCTATACCTAGAATGAAAAGCATCACCTCATTCATATTGTTTCACGACATGTCCTCATAGCAAATGAATTGTATAGATAAGGTCTAGATGGTACCCTCCTTAGGTGCTTAGAACCTGATGAGTCCAAACATGCACTAGCTGAGGTACACGAAGGTATCTGTGGGTCTCATTCTAGTGGTCTGACATTAGCCTGAAAACTTATTAGAGCTGGTTATTACTGGCCAGACATGGAAAAAGAAGTTGTTCACTATGCTAAGACTTGCAAGCAATGCCAATTCCATGGGAACCTGATTCGTGCTCCTACTCATGAACTTATTCCTCTCATCAGTTTCTGGCCATTTCAACAATGGGCCTTTGACTTGGTTGATTAGATACATCCTTCCTCTTCAAGAGGGCACAAGTTCACCATCACAGCTACTGATTACTTTACCAAGTGGGTTGAGGCAGTGCCTCTTGCTGTAGCTAATAGCAAGACCATTGCTATGTTCACACTAAACTATATCATTTGCAAATATGGCATACCCTCATCTATTATCACTGAAAAATGGGGGATAATTCAAAAATAAGGACCTGACAGATCTATGCACTAAATTCAAAATTATTTAGCATTGGTCATCCATCTATTATCCTCAGGGTAATGGACAAGCAGAGGCTTCTAATAAGACAATTTTGAAAATCTTGCATCGAACAGTTCATAAATATGGTAGAGACTGGCATCTCCATATTAATTTGGCCTTGTGGGCCTACAGAACAAGTATCTGAACACCAACGAGGGCCACTCTTTTGCCCTGGTTTATGGAGCAGAGGTAGTATTACCTATTGAGGTTGAGATTCCAACATTGTGAATCTCTCTGAGGGGCCTCATCACTAATGAAGATAACAAAATATCCCAGCTTCAAGAGCTTGAGTTACTTGATGAATGTTGAAAGGTGGCATTTGATCATCTAAGAGCATACCAAAAGAGAATGTCTAAAGCTTACAATAAGAAAGTCAGACAAAGGGATTGCCAAGTGGGTGATCTCATCCTAAGAGAGAACCCCAAAAATCAACAGCAACGAGTCTAGAAAGGGAAATTTGAACCAAACTGGCTTGGTCCATATGTCATTACTACAGCATTTGGGTCTAGCACTTATCGAATCTCCACCACTGAAGGAGAGCAACTCAAAGAGCCTATCAACGCTCTTCATCTGAAGAATTTCTACAGTTGAGACATTCTTGGCATGCTCATGTACATATGTATTGGTCTTGAAAAAATCCCAAAAAATAATATATTGCAAAAATCCTAAAAATTGCAAAATGTCCTGAAAAATGATCATCTTAGTCAAAACCTGATAAACAGGTGCTTTGATGTATCTATTATCTTGGTCAAAACTGGGTAAACAGGTGCCTTGATAATAATAAAAAAAATATAAAATTGAAAAAATACAAAAAAATGAAATATTCAAAAAATACAAAAAAAGAGAAAAATACAAAAATACAAAAAAAATAAATAAAAGAGAAAAAAAGTACAAAAAATTGAAAAAGAAGAAAATGTGCCATTGATGAAAACCTGGTAAACAGGCATCATGGTAGAAAAAATAGAATCTCTACCAAGATGGTGAAAACCTAGTAAATAGGCACCTCTTGTTTCCTAAAGCTACATCTCATCTCAGCGTCACTTGGCTCTTAGTTTCCTGTTTTAGTCTGTTTGCTTTCCCGCTTTCCTGCTTTGTTTTGCTAGCTCATGCACTTGCTTTCAGTTGTCTATGCAATTTTCCTCGACTCTTCATGGATTGGAATTGGTTCACACTTGGAGGCATCTTCCTAGTCTAGGGGGCATTGTCATATTACTTTCAAAAGTTTTGTTTGTGCATCAGTCACCAGTGGTTCTCACTGTGTCTGCCTGTTGATGCCTAGCTACTTTTGAGATTTCTCTCCTTGAGGATCTCACATGTATCGGTCACCAGTGATTCTCACTATGCCTACCTACTGATACTTAGCTCTTGTTCAAACCTCTCTCTTTTGGGATCTCTTCCTTACATCAGTCACCAGTGGTCCTCACTACATTTGCCTGCTGATGTTTCACTCACATTTTATTCTCTCTTTCGAGAATCTTCCTTGTATTGGTCACCAATGGTTCTCACTACATTTTCCTACTGATACTTGGTTTGTGCTCTGATATCCTTTTGAGACTCTATCTCTCACGATGGTCACTAGTGATTCTCATTGTGTCTGCTTGCTGTCACTATCCCATTGAGATTTCAAATGTTGTTCGCTTCCGATTCAACTTTAATCCGCTTGAACACAAACGTAAACTAAAAATTGACTTTGTGTTCCTTTGAAGCATGCTGAGATTTTCCTTTGCTTGCTTGTTTGTTTTCTTTATCATTTCCCCTCGAGTGAATCCACGACGTCTTCCTTGACTGAGAAACACGAAGACTGGGGGCATGATCTTTCCTTTGCTTTATGTTTGTTGGTTTAGTTCCAATGATCCAATGAATCTACATAAGAGGGGTGTTCATCTGTAAGAGCCTTCATCTCATATTGGATGGCCATGCGTACCTCAACTCCTTTTATATGGATGCTTTGGTGAGGTTGGTTCTTCTCCTTGTCTGTTTTGAGTGACTTCTTTTTCCTACAAGTAAAATGGCTAACGCTCATCCTACTAAGTGAATGTAAGGGTCACTACAAGCACTCTTTGGCAAAAGAAGGAACTCTCGTGTGTCTAGTGTGTTTGTTCGCAAACTTGCTAAATCAAAAGGAATAGGTGTTCAAGTCATTTTGGCTTCATGTGCCTTAATGCTTACACCTCATTCTGACAAATCTAAGACTTATGTCATATTCATATTCTCATAATTGCAATGTTAGTGAGGATTGTATGACATCTTGTGATCATCCCATGCTTAAATGAACTCAATGATGATAAATACGATGAGTCCAACAACCAAGTCCTAGGGTTAGCATTTCCATTTTAAGGCTTGCATTTTAGTTTAGGCTTGCATGTGCATGTTAAGCTTCGATTTGAGACAATATCTTGTTACTCTCTTGATTTCTTTTTGTTCATCAAAGGTTCTTATCTTTTTGTCCTAGTTTCATCTTGGCTACATAAGTGTCCAGTCCTTGATCTCGATCTTCGACACATAATCTCTTTGATTAGTACTTGTCATATATTGCGATAATCCTACATAAGATGATTAGTACCATATACATTACATATCCATTGCATTTTCATTTCATTTCCATTTGCATCTACATATACATAAGCATAACTCAAATCATACATTACACATATGCATACATTCTATCCATCTATCACTGCATCATCATAAAAAATAAACCATATGCATATTCATATTCATAAAAGGGAGTATGTGAATTTCATACATTTATACCCATACATCTAAGCATATAAAACATCTCATAAACATCAATATCAAAGAAATATGTCAACAAGTACAATGATATCAAACTATCGATCTCATGTATATATCTCAAATAATGTCATGTACAAAAGGAGGAGGTGCTACTCGAGCACAATATCAAAAATGGACTATAATGTTCAAGCATATCATGTATGCTAACTGGGTCCCACACCACCTAGAGGAGGTGGTGGCAATGGTCTCTGAGGTAGGGGCATCAGCTGCTATGGAGGTGCCTGCTGAGGAGATGCCTGTGGTGCCTGTTGTGGTGGGGCCTGTGGAGGTACTGATGGAGGTGCCTATGGAGCTCCAGCATAATCAGCAAATTGTGGTACCTACTCTGACAGATCTGGAACAACCTTGCAATAATTTGCATAGTAATATGCTACCTGAGCAGCCTCATATCTAGTCTCAATCCTTGACCATGCCAGCTCATCTCACAGTTGTCTAATCTCAGCATCCTGATTAGCTACATGAGTCTCCTCTCTAATGACTTGAGTGTGATAGTCATCACACTCCCATTAGAACTATCATACCCTCTCATGGCTCTTCCTGAGAGCCTCCTACAGCTGTGGTGTACCTGCTCCTACTGAAATATCAAGTATGTCAATATCATCATCCGGAGATGCCTACTATGATGAACCACCTGTCCACTGCCTGGTGGACCTCTGTTGGGCCCCACTACTCCTAGCTCCTACATCTGAGCCCATCATCCTAGTAGGGATGCTAATCTACCCTGCTCGGGGTCTCAGTACTCTCTACTACTTTTGTCCTTGTTGTGTAGCTTGTTGTTGTATAGGCTATTGAACTAGTGGCTATTGGGCTAGTGGCTGCTGTTGTTATGCTCCCACACCAACCAGATTTGTGAACCTCGGATGAGGGCATGCGATCAACTAAGCTCTATATGCAGGTGTCACCCCTGCATTGGTGACACCCACCATGTAATCCCATCGCATAGTTGGAATGTGTGCCTCAATAGCACACCACCCCAGATCCAATCTAGCATGCCATCCCTTCTTCTCCTCATCAGAGAAGCGAGCGTAGGGATAGTACTCCTGTGATATGTCCTACTGCCTACAGAACTGGAGTAGGACGCATGTAACCAGGAATCTCTCAATGATAGTGATACTCCATCCAATCAGTGGATGAGATACAAACATATGCGAGAGCTCCCGATGAGCATCATCCCATGGCTCCATATCCACCCAAGGTCTCCATACTATAGCTACCATGTCATCCAGCTATTCTCTCCACTGTTCTATCTTACCCACTAGAGGTTGGGTCATCGGACATGCGTACCTATAAATATACAGCTCAAGAGCCTGTCATGTGTCATGATAAATCAGCCTGCAAATGGGGAGATGCTCCCAAGCCCAGATCTGAAGAATGAAGGCTCCTACTGCCATCGTCCTCACGCTCTGATAAACAATCTCATGCATCTCATGATACATGTGGGCTAGCATGCACTCGCCCCATTCGAACCTAACAGTCGGTCACTCTAACATCCTCTGCAACATCATGCCCCAGCCGCACTCTAGACCATGATGCCCTCGATCTGGAGCAAGGTAATAGCTTAGGAACATCACAAGGACAATGAAAAATGGATGAGCACCACCATGCCCGCTGATCAAATCATCCCAGGAGATGGCCTGGCCCAACACTAGATCATCCCTAAAGATCTCTCTCAAGGCTATTGTACCCTGCCTCAGCTGCATCTCGTACTCTACTTGAGTACCATGGACTGGTATCTGTAGAATCTTGTATATGTCCTCAAGAGTCATAGTCATCTCCCCCATCGAAAAATGAAAAGTGTTCATCTCCAAATGGAAATGCTCTACCAATGCACCAAGAAGACCATGATTTACCCAAATTTTGAGTAAATCATGCAAGAATCCCAAACCAAGCGCCTCAGCATGAGCACTCTCTACATCTGTCAGTCTCTACACCAATGTGGTGATGACAGGATGGTGTGTCCTGAAGGTAACATCGGGAAAGTCAACCTACAAAGCAAGCGATGACATTGGATCAGTACCTTGATATGATGGTTTTTTTCAACACAACAACAGTAAATGCAACAAGAAATCTATCCTAGACATGGCTTTGTGATGCTATGCTTGACTGATTTCATGCAAATTTGACAAATTTTGGCAAAGACTTCAAACTCTACAATATTTTTTCACAAGAGGAAACTATTTCCTCATGCGAGACAGGACTCAATCTTGCATGAGTTGCTACAATCTCGCACGGGATCCCCTCTCAACTCTCATGAGCTTCCAGCCAGAGCCCCCACGAAGGAGACCCAACTCATGTGAGGAAACTACTTCCTCATGTGAGGGGAGACCTAGGTTGGTGTGAGGAAACTACTTCCTCATGCGATATTGGGAAAACATGGACTAAACATTGCTAGATCTACCCTAAATTGACCTAAAAAGCTGTACGAATTGAAAGCAAGAAGGTTTATCGACTACTTAAAGGTGCATCATACTCGGTTGGCTAGGTGTGTTGTTGGAAGTGCTCAAAGTGGTGTGTATGCAGTGGAAGACCCTCCATTTCTCTCTCAGAGCTCAAAATCACAAGAAGACGAAGGTGAATAATGAATTGAATATGACCCCTCCGGGCCTTATATAGCTTTTGACCTAATTTTCAAAAGTGCTCTGTTTTGCGTAAAAATTGCACCCTTGGCTAAATTGACTACTCTAAATCCATTTTTAGGATTGAAATTGAAATCTAACATCTCTAGATGGCTCAAAATCATGTTTTAAATTTTGGGACCCTTTGGGATCGGACGCTAGTGCAGTCAGCCTTATGGTGTCATATTCCTACTAGACCTTCATCTTTGCATCATGTTCTTGAGATCTTTGCTCTTTTCATCTAGTCAACTCTAGTCAACCATGGTCAAACTTGGTCAACAAGACCTCTGCTTTGCTCTGATTTACTTCTGTAGCTTCTCAAATCTAGTCTAAATTGCTTCTGCTCTATAACCTCTTGTTGTTAATCATCCCTCTTATGTCATCTTTTGATTTCGCTCCCAAGGGGGTAGGATGATTGCATCATTTGAATCTTGTAGAATCAATTCTTGAATTAGTCTGATATGAATCATTAGTTCTCATTGCTAGGGGCATCTCGATGCCTTGCATCTTGCTATCTGGTCTGAGCAATCTAACTTGGATCCTTGGGAATCGGGCTTCATTCTGGAGATGGTTCTCAAAATCTTTTAGGTGTTGGGGCAATCTAACCCTAATTATTGGGAGTCAAGCTTTATTCTGAAGATGGCTCTTGAAATCTCTCTTAGATCATTATCTGGGCAATCTAACCCAGGTCTCAGAGGGCTAAGCTTCATATTGGGGCAATCTAACCCTGATTCTAGATACATTCCTAAGTTTGCATCTGAATCTCATTCTGGGCATTGGGGCAACCAAACCCCAGTTCTTGTCTTCTCTCAAGACCATTGTCTTCACAATCTAACTTAGACTTCAGAAAATGATGCTTTGATCTATTCAGTGTCTTGGCAATCTAACCTAGACTTTCAAAATTCTCGTCATCTGTCACATCAGACTATTCTTTGAATCAACGCGCTGCTTGCGCATCAATTCAAAGAGGGGAAAATGTAATACCCTAAAATTGGCACCTATGAATTTTAATTGATTTTGGTGCGTTTTCATCAATTTTACATCTCCAAAGTCCTAATTTCCTAGGCAATTTTCTCTCTCCTACTTCACTTAATTTGACTTGATGTCAATTGCAAAAAAACCTATTTGCATTAATCAAATATTTAAATTAATTCCTAAAGTCTTCAACTTTTATTAGCTAAATTACCCCTATGATAAATTAATTTAATCCTAAAGTCCTAAGTACTTAGAATTAAATTAAAATCTACCCCCTTTAGCCAATTACCCATAAAAAAGGAATTAATAATTAATTGTTATTTGAATGGACACTCATTTTTGAATTAATAATTCAAGATATTTGAAAAGTCCCTTGTGTGGAAAATTCCATTCTTTTAATTAAGTAATTCAATGCATTTTTGTCTCAAATGGAAACAAAGGATCAGGAGTTTCAAATCAAGAACCCCTTCATTCTCTTCTCAGGCTTTTCTATTTAATGAACCTCATTTCTTCATTCGAAAGAGGCATTTTTTGAGAGTAATTGAACTATAGCGATTTTTAGTCTCACTTTATTCAAAGCTTTTCATTTGCAATTAGTTTAAATTCTCATTTAATATAGTATTGTATTGCTATAATAGATCAATTTGCTTACATACTCATAGTTTAGTATCATATTTCTTTTAAGCTATTTAGATTAAAATTGCACTTCATATCTCTTTCAAGTTATTAGTAATTGCATCTCAATTCTTAGATTAAATTGCATATTCATCTTAGTTTAATTTCAATTTTACTCATCTTCATAGCTCTTGGAAAATCCTTCATTGTGGGATTGGTCTCATGGTTGTTGGCTCTCATTCTGAGAGTAATTAAACACCCTATCCACATAAGAGGCAACGAGTCAATTCAATTGACGTTGTGAGATGGAAAATTCATGTTCATACTTGCCATCTCATGATTAAGCAATGACTATGTTGCATTTGTGCCTGATTTAGAGGTTCACATTCTGACACACACAACGACGATGAAGATGAAGACAACGACAATGATGGTGGTGGTGATGATATTAATGTCAATAATGATCATGGCAATTAGTTGGATGAAGAAGATGAATGACATGAATGAAATGTACAGTTACATGATCACTGCTTAATCTATTTAATATTGATTTCTTGATAGAAATGTGCAGTTATGCAATCAATGCTTAATCTAATTAATTCATGATGTACTTACTATGGGATGCTTATGGTTTTTAATGTACTTACTATGTGGTTTTGAGTATATGTATCATGAATTTTAAAGCTAACATTAGATAATTGAATTACATATGTAGGTACCTAGACTCCTTTCACGAGCATCCCACACAGTCTCATGGATCGATAGGTATAAGTCAATACACCCTATAGAGATTAATGTATTTCACAATTTGAAAAATATCTCACATTACTTGCTATCTCTCTCATTTCATGGAGTGCAGGTAGCAGCAAATAGGTATTTGTCAGATGTGTCTTCCTCGAGCGAAGAAAGTAAGTCATTTAGTATGTCTAAATTAGGAAGATCAAGTAGAGGTCAAAAGACTAGAAGGAAATTCAATAAATGCATGAAATTTTTCCTTGCTCAAGGGGGGTCATGTTCTTATGATGATGAGAGAAAAGGAGACATCGAGGTGTCCTATAGATACCAAAATCTACAGAAACAATGGGTCCCCAAGGAACTTCCTCCAATAAACACTGATTTTAGTGTTAAAGGCAAGATATATCGTATTGAACCATCATCAATACATGGTTTGGGCCTATTTTCCATGGATGGCATAAAGGTCTCTTATAACAAAGTTGTTGAATTGATGGAGTATGTTTGACCTTGTTACAATTACAAAAGTTGGATGCGAATTTTTCAATATAAAAAAACTATGCGTAGGTATGCACTCTCGGCAAATTATATTCAACAAAAAGATAATGAGAAAAGTAAAATAGTGGCTATATACATTGACAGAAGGCCAAAAGCATCAGGGAATATTGTAGGTTTTATAAATAGCATGTGACCTCTGTCAACTATTAAGCAACCCAATTGCATATTTGAGGCGCATGAGGGAAATCATGTATTGGTATGTGTGATAAAATCAATAAGTGCAAGGAAAGAGCTACTTATTAATTACAATTTGAATCACATAGATACAAACAATGTCACTATCATTAGGGTGTAGGTACATACTATGTACCATTAAATAATTGAGTTTTTTTGCCAACCACATTTAGAGAGTCTCCTCACCATCCACTTCATCTCAATCATCATCTTCTAATGAAATTTATTAATGTAGTCCTTTCTAATTATTGGTTAACTTTAAATAATAACATAGGACCACAATATGGAGCAACCACATAGTGGGGACAATGATGATCATGCATGCACTTCTTCCCAGCAGGTAAACCTCTTTGTTATTGTACTACAAATTAGATAGAAGCAAAATGTTAAATAAAGTTTTTTATTATTTTCTTTTCATCACTATTTCAGATTAATTCTAATAGTGTTAGTAATATTGTTGTCATAGAAAGGTGGTCAGCAAAGAAAGGGAAAGGAACCCGCAGTCCCTGAAAAGGAGTCCTTTGACGAGGACCTAGTTGTTGATTTTGGTGCTTGTGATGAGCCAACCTCTACAATTAAAAAATGCCTCCACAAAATTGGAATAAGATTGGCTGAATTGGCATATATATTCCCTCTGACTCTTGAGTCACAAAAGAGGGAAACTAAACTGATGCACCTATCTCAAAATTACCAAGTATTAATATAATTTTTAATTATAATAAAAGTTCAATAATAGTTTTTATGTTATAGTAGTCTTTTATGTCATTAAAAAATAAGTGGATGTGTTGCTTTTACAACTTTTTTTGCATAATTTTGATCCTCGCGGCCATGATGAGGGTACTGCAGCTAGTTCAGGTAGATCGCATGTTGGACTATATTTTTTTTACTCTCTAACAATATTGTCCATGCTAATCACTAGTTTTATTATGCTCTAACAATCTTATTCTTCAGCACATGTCAATGATCATTTACTATCATTGCCTCGTACGATGGCAAGCTCAGATGTACTGCGTCCTACAATGTCAGCAACACATAGCATGGCCACAGACACCATGGCACCACCTACTCATACACAGATTTTATTTTCTCTATCATTCTACATATGTTTATTTCCCTTGAAGTGTTCTTTCTTAGGGCCATTTTGTAATGGATTCAATTTATGCAACAGGGGATGCAACACTTGATGGTGATTTTCCTGGATGTACTAGTATTGCTAGTATGGGAATGGTGAAGGATTGCATATTGCTTGTGAGCAAAGAAGAAGGAGTTCCCTTGAAAATAGAAAAACTTCCAAGTACTTTAAAGATTGGACCTTTCTTTTACTATACAATCAGATGTTAATTACACCTTGCATTCAATATGAGAAGCTTGCATCTATTGTATTCTTATTTTATACTATTATATCCTTCGACTAATGATCCCATGATTATTTTGTAGGGAATGATGTTTTTTATAGTAAACTTAATGATGAGTGTTTGCATATATTCGGGCCCACCATCTGCACAGGGTGGAACATCATATCCGAACTAAAACCCCAATCCACTATTTTCATTTCATATCATTGCTAGGATAGTTATCATTACATCCATTTTGAATCTAACATTGTTTTCTTTCTTAAAAGGTGGAAAACCCAAAATCAAAAGTTAAAGGATGATCTTGTAGAGAGTATGACAAACTTTTTTGGACCTCGTGCATTTAAGAAAGGTAAGCTCCTTCAAAGAGCTAGGATATGTTTGAGGTATATTAGGGACCAGTACAGGTCTACATTAACCAAAAACCCACATTACCAGCGCCTCGCTTGCATTCTTGATTTAGAGTGGAAATCTCTTATTCTAGATGCGAATGAGAAAACTGAAGTAAAAAAAGGAAATACACCACCAGAGAATAGAAGAAGGTATGTGATACTATTAAGAATGTAATTGTGTACTAAATACTCTTCATATTTATATGAACTAACATATTTCAATCTCTTCATAGATTTCCTGACACATCAAAGGCAACAAAGGCAAGATTGCAAAAGCACGGGCAACACAAGCTCAGCTTTGGTGGTTATTCGAAACATGTTGCACGAGTTGTAAGTGTTAATATTGTCAGAATTGAATGAGGAAAAATACAATCTGTAGATGGCTTTTAACACTAAAAATAATTCTTTGATCTTTAAATATTTATTTATAATTTGAAATCTTTTTTGTTTTGATGAAATAATAAAATAAAATTTGATGATACCAAGTAAAAATGTAGGGCACGGAGTTCAATGTAAGTCTCACAGAAGAGGACAAGAGAATTGGCTTCCAACAAGGCTATAAAGCCATGGCAGAAAGAATAAGAAGTGCACAAGGTTCTACTAATGGATCTGTCACGGTAAGTAAGCTAAATAGATGATATTTCAAATTTAATTATTTACCAATTAGTTTATTTGATGTTAAGTTCCAACATAAAGTGAGTAAATTTGTTTTAAGTAAGAAAACAATGATAACATGAATGTGTATGAAATTGAAATGTAGCCCACCGATTCTTGCCATACACAACCTATGCATGTTGATGAAAATGAGGATGTGCATCAAAGTAATATAAGTAAACATCTTAAATTGATTGGTGTAGTAATACAAATTTAATTGCAATTGGTGTTTGGATTAATGTAACAATTTGTATTGCAGTTGTAGAGAGTGTAGAGGCCGTTGTTAATGAGCATGTTGAGGTTGAGGCCGAGGCCAAACAAACTGACCTTGATGTTGATGATGTGACTAGATCAAGTAAAGAGCTATACAATTATGGCCTGTAAAGTACTAAAATACTTTAAAATGTTTTTAATTATAATAAAATGTTTTTAATTTAACCCTTTTATATGTTATTGCAGATGACCCCCCTTTGCATCAATAGAGAACTATGCGTGCATTGAGATCTAATGAGAGGGTAGATGATCATCATGTTGATATCGATACTCATCTTAACGATTACATCTTAAAAACTAGAAATCAAAAGAAAAAAAAGAAATGATTGTCATCTATGCACCTTAATTGATAATGACTGATTTTTATATGCCAATGAATTTAATTACGTGGTAGTAAATGTTCATAAATTTTATAATGTGTTAATGAATGTTATCATGTGATAATTAATGAATGTCACATTTTATTAATTTGTGAATGAATGTTAATGAATGTTATCGTGTGATAATTAATGAATGTCACATTTTATTAATGGATGAAATAATGAATGAATGTTAGATGTTAACGAGGAATTTAGAGTGATGTTAGGGGGGGGGGGAATGAGTTTCCACCTTCACATGGTTGGCCCTATTTAGTACAGAATATAAAACTATTACCAAAACAAAGTGAAGCTCAATAAGTTTGTTCCTTATATAGGGTCTCAAGTGTAGCTTTTATCCCACTCTCAACATTGCAAGGCTTCAAGTGGTGTTCTGATATTGGTTTCTCCATCTCCCACTGACATCTTGTCTCTCTCCTAAGAACTCTCACCGAGCTCTGATACATGGATGAGCAAAAGATGTCCCTTACAGGCTACACATATATAATATGGTAGATCTAGGGAACAAATATACTAAAAAATGGAATGAGTCAACTTGAATCTATAGTTTCTTCATTCACAATGAAAATTCAAATTACAAGCCATATTTTAGATTTAATATTCATATTCATCTTCATCATGATCATAGCCATCACAGTCAGCATTTGGTTCAACTTCATTTGAACCACACTCCATGTCGGGTACCATTATAAGGCATGGAGTGTGGTCATACCCATGTTACCATAATAATGAGTTAGCCTATAAAATTAAGAATAAAATACCTTGTGTATCATATTTATAATACTGCAGGTGCACCCGGGATTGGCCCAAGCACCCAAGTTCCTACCAAAGGAACCCAATTCGAACCCAGAGGAGAACAAAAGTAGAACCAGAACCTAGTCTCAAACAAAGAATTGGATAACTTGGCTTTTTTCTAATTCAAGTTTATTTCTGAATTCTTCTCCAATTCTAACCTGATTATTCCATATTTTGTTTTCCAATTTTCCTTCTTCCTCACTCCAAATTCAAGGATCACCACCCATTGTGTGTGTGAAATTTGTACCTGATCTGTAGACACAACACTTCAGTAAAACATTAGAGGTTAGCTATAATCAAAATCATGCAAAATTGAAATCTACTCTAACCAAGCGATTTACTGCCTTCTAGTAGGTGCGAGATTGATGTTCTCAGATTGTAATCGAGATCAGTGACCTAGATGACACCTAAATGAAGGATTTGAATGCAATTGATCTAGATATGAGATTGAATGCAATTAAGCTATCTTTTTGGTATTTTTCTATGCAATAAGAATGAAAAACTTGATATGAATCTATGCTAGATGAAATTGATATGCTATGAATGCTATTGAAAATTGATATGCAATGCTAATCTAACAATGATATGCAATATGAATGCAAAAAAAATAAGATTGATCTCACAAAGATGTCGATTCGCAAGAGCTTTGATTCTTCAATTCTAATTCTCCAGCGTGATTGTGCAAAAATATGAGATGATTGGATGCAAATTTGAGAGATGAATTATGAAGAGCTAAGCCTTGTTTTTATAGAAATCCAAGGCTTTGGAGGTGCATGGGAAAAAGCCATAAATCACTCAAATAACTTAGGTTGATTTTTGAGTTATTTTTAAATAAAAGATAATTAACTCACAAAAACATGCAAAAGCTAATCTTTAACTCAAAATAGAGTTTAGCTTTAATTGATAATTGATAGTTGTTTGCTTTTATGATTGTGCATGTTTTATTTATGAATTAATTTAATAATAAAGTGATTTATTTCCAACTTAACTGCTTTTAAAAATAAAACAATTGATTTATGGGTTAATCAATTATTTAATCAAACTTTTATTAAAAACTATATTATTAAATAATGACAATTTGCTTTAATTAATTAAATAAGAATTTAATCAATTATTCATATGATATTAGATTTATTGTCAAAATTAAATAATACAATTAATAATAGATAGAATTAAATTTAATTACACAATTAAGTGGCAAATATTAAATCTAATTAATTAAATATGAAAATATTCAATTAATCAAACTTTAAGATAAATGTGATTTATCGCCAAATAATCATTAAATTAAAGATAATTATGATGATTAGGAATATTACTAGGAATATTCCCCAATGCAGAATTTAAGATAATCAATTAGGATTCGATGATGTTTAGATGTGCCTTAGGTTAGGACTTTGATGTCAATTTTGTTCGATTTGATGATGTGGGAGATTAATGAACTTATAGCCCATTTTTGGGGTATTACATTTTGCCCCTCTTTGAATTGCTGTGTGAAGCGTAGTGGTTCAAAGATAGTCTGTGTATGATAGAGATATGAAACTGATGTTTGAAATTGATAATTGATATGAGATAGAAGCTGATTGATATTGATTTGATATGGAGATAATAGGTCCTGAATGACCAAAGATAATATTTACTATAACAGAAAATGAACCTATGATTGTGAAAAAGTGTCAAAACGCCTGATTCCAAACCTTAGGATTGCAAAGAAGTGAGTGACTCGTTCTAGACTCGATTGTCTTAGCAGAACTAGCAGGTATCACATGCAAACCCTTCAGTCGCCGAAGAACCAAGGAAAGAACACTATGATCCGATGGTTACAAAAACTAATACAGTTTACAAGATTAGGAGAATACCAGATCGATATGGATCTTGATGAATCTGATATGCCCCAAGTGATGATAGATTTGCCCCGAGTGATGAGGTCTTTTGATGAATCAGTAACTAGACGTGATTGTTTGTCTTGATCACTGATGAAAGATATTGATAGAAATAAAGATATGATTTCAAATTTGATTACAGACTTTGAATGATATGCAATACCATGCCCCCTTCGGGATTAAAATTGAAATCTGACAAGAAAAGTCAGCGTTGAGAGTTTAGAAGCATGTTAATTGATTTGAGAAGTGGGTAAACACGTTCGGTGAATGCATTTTTCATCGTTGGAAGGTCCCAAAAGACCAAGTTTGACTAAGTTTGACCATGAGTTGACCATGGTTGACCAAGTTGAAATTTTGATAGTTTGATGTTAGATAATCAGTTAAGTTGAATACTGGATTTATGTGATGATTGAAGGTTGATTATGCAAGTAGTTAATAATATGAATGATCTCAAATTTGAATTTTGATCCTGAAAAAGGATTCTACTTGCTATTTCATTGGAGGAACCTTCGTGTGGGATTCAGCTCTTGTTAGATTGGAAGAGATGATTGAAGAATTGTTTAAGCATTGAAGTTCATTTAGCCATTGTGAGATCATGCAAACATACAAAATGCAAAGAGACATGCACAATGAAATGCAACCTAAGACCTAGGACCTAGTCACTGATCATATGTTGATTTGTTATCATCATTGAACTTTTAGGTAACTGGATAAATCAATACAATGCCCACTAGCTAAAAAAACCATAGACATATGAATATTGATTTGTATGCGCAAGAATCAATACAACACCCACCGGTCAACAACCATGGATATATGAATATTGATTTTGTTTTTGGAATGTCGGATTAGATATAAGCACCATGGTACAAACGTCAGGATGACCTAAATATCATGTCCATATTGATATAGCAATTTGTATAAGCATCAAAACATAAACGTCATGATGACCAGAATACTCCTTGCATTGTAAACAGCTAAGAGATCATTCTAAATCCAATGTGAATTACCCGTAGTGACCCTTTATCATTCACATCCTTAGATAAGATCGCGTTTCACAGTAGGAGAAAGAACTCACTCAAAAAAAAAGACAACAATTAGATCAAACTTCCTTGAATTTTTTGGGTATCAATGGTCGAGGTACGCATGGCCATCCAATTCGAGATAGAGGCTCTTATAGTCGGACACCATTTCAATCCGGAATTTCCAAAGTTGTTAGATTTTCACATACAAGCAGAAAACAAAGAAAAGATTATGCCCCCAATCATCACTCTCTAAATCCTATAAAGGACATCATTGAAGAGCTCAAAGGGACACAATATGCAAAAATCTCAATGTGAATCAGTAAGCATACAAAGAGATAAAAGCATGTAAAAAGCATAGATTGTTTTCAGTTGAGTTTTGATGTTTGATTGCGTTGTTGTAGATGCAAAATCCTTTCTGGAGACAAGACAGACTTGACTGACTCAAATGAAGCTTCAAAGGACTCTGAGTGGATATGACACGTCTCAGATACATTGGAGACTATAGGATATGACATTGATTGCCCCCAAGTTTGAACATTGATAGGATACAGACGCTTGAGTAGATTGGTGTACAAACTGACTTATTGAAAACTAGAAATGCAAAAACAAACTGGGAGATATGTACAAACTAAAGCAAGACTGAAAGCTAGGAAAGACCAAGATTGCACTGATAGATAGAGCATTTTGGAACAAGTGGCGCCTGTTTGCCAGGTTTTCACCATCTTGGTAGAGATTCTATTTTTGCTACCAAGGCACCTGTTTCCAAGTTTTCACCAAGGCACTTTTTCTTCTTTTCATTTTTTTTTGTATTTTTCATTTTTTAATTTTTTTTGTACTTTTGATATTTTTTTATTTTTTTGTGAATCATCAAGGCGCCTATTGCTAGGTTTTCACCAAGATGTTCATTTTTTCAAGACTTTTTCTGATCTTTAAGATTTTTTTCAGGACATTTTACCATAGATTGAATGCCTTAGGCATAGAATTTCTTCAGATGGAGAATGTTGATTGGTTCTCAGAGCTATTCTCCTTCATTCATTAAGAGTTGATAGGCACTAGAGCCAAAAGTAGCAGTGATAACAAAGGGACCCAGCCAATTGGGTTTGAACTTCCCCTTGCGTTCTCGATGTGATTGATTTTTAGGATTTTCTCTCAACACTAGATCACCTACCTGAAATTCTCTGTGTCTGACTTTCTTGTTGTAGCCTCTAGACATTCTTTTCTGATACACTCTGAGATGATCATACGCTGCTTGCCTGCGCTCATCTAGTAATTCAAGTTCTTGTAACCTAGACACTCTGTAGTCTTCATCAGTGACAAGTCCATGCATTTTGATTCTAAGTGATGGGATTTCAACCTCAATAGGAAGTACCACTTCAGACCCATAAACTAAAGCGAAAGGTGTAGCCCCCGTAGGCATTCTAATACTAGTTCTATAGGCCCAGAGAGCTGGATTGATCATCAGATGCTAGTCTCTGCCTATTTTATTCACTGTTCTGTGCAAGATTTTCAAGAGATTTTTGTTTGAAGCTTCAGCTTGTCCATTCCTTTGAGGATAGTAAATAGAAGACCAATGTTGTGTAATCTTGAATTTAGCACATAAGTCATCTAGATCCTTGTTTTTGAATTGTCCCCCGTTATTTGTGATTATAGAGTGAGGGATCCCATATCTGCAAATGATGTAGTTCAGGATGAACATAGAGATCTGTTTCCCCATTGCTTGTGTTAGAGGAACTGCTTCTACCCATTTTGTAAAATAATCTGTAGCTATGATTATATGGGTATGTCCATTAGAAGAGTGCAGATGGATAGCGCCTAGGAGATCAAATGCCCATTGTTGAAAAGGCCATTGTGTAGTAAAGGGAATTAGATCTCTCCTTGGAGCATGAATCAAGTTGCCATGTACTTGACACTGTTGACAATTTTTAGCAAATTTAATAGCCTCTTTCTCCATTTCAGGCCAATAGTACCCAGCCCTAATAAGTTTTTGAGCTAACGTTAAACCATTTGAGTGCGATCCACATATACCCTCGTGGACTTCCTCTAATGCATGTTGAGACTCTTCCCGTTCTAAACATCTAAGCAGTGTACCATCTAGACCTCATTTGTACAGATCATTACCAATGATGACATATCAGGATGCGGATCGGATAAGGTTTCATTTCTCAAAACGGTTAAAGGACTCAGGGATGATTTGGTCGTGGAGATAGGAGAACAGATTTTTGTAGCAAGATGAGTCATAACCTACAACAGTGCAGATCATGCAGATTTTAGGGGAGTCATATGTAGGATAGGATAGGGCTTCCACCAGGAACTCATAGTGTAGCTCATGTTCGGGCTGCTATAAGAGAGTAGATAGTGTCGCCATTGCATCGGCAGCCTTATTCTCTGTTCTGGGTATTTGCTCAAATGTGATAGAGATGAAGTATTTCTTTAAATCATCTACCATTATCTTGTAAGGAATGAGCTTTTCATCTTTGGTTTGATACACATCATTGACTTGGTAGATAACCAATTGTGAGTCTCCATGGATGTGCATCTCTGTAACTCTCCACTGTATTGCCATTTTCATACCATTGAGAAGTGCCTCATATTCAGCAATATTATTTGTGCAAGGAAACTTTAATCTGAATGCTTTTGGTATCGAGTATCCTTGAGGAGTGATGAACAATATGCCTGCTCCAGATCCATTCTGTGTGTAGGAGCCATCAAAGAATAACTGCCATTCTCTAGAAGAGAGGTTCATGATAGAGGAATCAGGAAATTCCATTTGCATGGGTGTATTATCAAATAGTGGTGCTTCAGCTAATTGATCAGCAATGACCTGTCCTTTGATAGCTTTTCTTTCAATATATTTAATGTCAAATTCGCTCAAGAGTATGACCCATTTAGCTAGTCTACCTGTGAGGGCAGCTTTGCTTAGGAGATATTTCAGTGGATCAATTTTAGCTACCAAATGAGTAGTATGAGCTAACATGTATTGTCTCAGTTTCTGCGATGCAAAGATCATAGCTAGACATGCCTTCTCTATCATTGAGTAGTTTTTCTCATAGGCCACTAAAGTTCTGTTGATATAGTAGATGGCTCTTTCTTTCTTGTCTTCATCATGTTGTGCTAGCAATGCCCCCAGTGATGTATCTATTGCGGAGACATATAATATTAATGGCTTCCCATGAATAGGAGGCATCAAGATAGGCGGATTTGATAGATACTTCTTGATGTGGTTAAATTTGTTCTCGCATTCTTCATTCCATGCAAAGGTCACACCTTTATGTAATGTTTTTGTAAAAGGTTGTGATATGTCAGCTAACTGTGATATGAATCTTCTGATGGACTATACTCTCCCTTGCAAAGTTCACATTTGACTAATATTCTTGGGAGGTTGCATCTCGATGATAGCCTTGACTTTAGCCGGATCAACTTCAATACCTTTCTTTGAGACTATGTATCCCAGGAGTTTTCCAGAAGTGACACCAAAAGCACACTTCTTAGGATTTAGTCAGAGACTAAATTTTTCCATTTTATCAAGGATCATGCTCAAGTCAGTTAGATGTTCAGTTCTGATCATTGCTTTTGCCAAGGTATCATCAACATAGTCCTCCATTGTTCTATGCATCATATCATGAAAAATAGATGTCATTGCTCTTTGATATGTAGCTCCAACATTTTTGAGTCTGAATGGCATAACATTCCAACAGAAGGTTCCCCACGCACATGTGAAAGCAATTTTCTCTTGGTCTTCTGGATTAATTTTGATTTGGTTGTACCCAGAAAAGCCATCCATTAAGGAATACATTTCATAGCCCGCAGTCATGTCCACTATCATATCAATGTTAGGCAGTGGAAAGTCATCCTTAGGGCATGCTCTGTTCACGTCTCTAAAGTCCGTGCACACTCTGATTGAACCATCTAGTTTTAAAATAGGTACAATGTTGGAGATCCACTCAGCATAGTCTATGACACGGATGAATCTAGCTTTTAGGATTTTTTCTAGTTCTGCTTTGACTAAGAGTGCAACATGAGGATGCATCTTTCTCAATTTTTGCTTGATTGGTTTTACTCCATGAGCAATGGATAGATGGTGCATAATGAGATTGGGATCCAATCCTGGCATATCGGAATATTTCCATGCAAAGTTGATCTTTTTTTCTGATAAGAATGTAGTGAATTTATGTTTCTCTTCTTCTGATAGAGATTGTGCTACATGTACCAATTGTGGTTCCTCTGTTGTACCCAAATTGATGAATTGAGTGGGCTCAATCAGAACTGGAGATCTATCCTGTAAATGACTCAGAAGGACATCAAATATCTCATCTGCAGGCACCTCAGAGAGGTTTTCACCTTCAGATATGTCTTTTCTTTTTACTTTTGTAGGATCTGAGACTGCCACAAAGTGGTTTTCACCCTCAGAACTCTTTTTCTTTTTATTTTTATTTTTTTGATGAAGATATTTGATGTCTGACTCGATCATGCTGACACTTAGTTCACTGATGGAAGTACTCATAGGCTCAACTACATTGAGGTAGTAGGCAAGGGCATAGTCATTTGTGAAGGTATAAATACCATGGTTTTGGTTTGTGGAAGTTTGGTCGATAAGATCGGGGCGTTGGATAGTCAAAGTAGGAAAGGCTTGGGATATGGTGTTCACAGACATGGATATGTCATCATTGGTCCTAACCCAACGCTCAAGTTCAAAGGTGATATTACAGCTCAAAATGTTCAATTCGTGAATAGGCTCAACCTCATCATGGGAGTCCTCTTCAGCCATAGGTGGATCAGACATGTTAAGTTCATTGTTTCGCTCTAGACCTACGTTGGGTTGAGATACATATTAGTGAATAACATCAATATATTTCTCTGTTATAAGCTCATCTTCTTCTAGAATGGCACCCCATTCATAGTCATTTGACTCAGCTTCTGATTCAAGATCTCTAGGAAATCTTAGAAAATGTGTGAAATCAGGATGAATACCCCAAAAAGGGTTACCCTCAGATTCTGATTTGAATTCATACTCATGGGAATCTATCTCAGAATCACTACCACTTCCCTCTTCTTGATTGTTTTCAAGATTAGCTGGTTCTTGTGGTGCAACTATCTCTTGATTGATAGTAGGTTCTTGTGTTTCTACTACATTAATTCTTTTGATAGGATCATCTTTATCATCAAGAAGGTCTTTGATCTCTTTAGGAAATTTTTCATAGGGGATGAGTTCTGAACTATCTGAATCACTATCTGATGGTTCTATTTCTTCTTTCTTAAGAAGAGGTTCCCCTAGTGCGATCTGCTCTATGACATGCGAGTAATTACCTTTGAGGTGATAGGATTTCTTCTTAAAGCCTAAGCCACCAGTATCTTTGTTGGCTCTACCAATATGTGAAATGGGTGTCACAAGACCCTTTCCTCATACTCCTAGAGGTCCTTGACCAGAATATCCCATCTTGTCTATCAATTTGTTCCCTGTACCATATGAATTAGAAGGGATTGTAAGTGCTATAGATTCACTAGGTTGAACAATTTTAGATTCAGAATCCTCTTTGTATAGCCATGCCAGCACAGCTTCATCCTCTTCAAATTCTTGTTTGGATACTTGCTCCACCGCAAAATTTCTTTTGTATGCTTCCATAGGTTCCTT
Source organism: Chamaecyparis obtusa (assembly GCA_027943335.1). Classification (NCBI taxonomy): domain Eukaryota; kingdom Viridiplantae; phylum Streptophyta; class Pinopsida; order Cupressales; family Cupressaceae; genus Chamaecyparis; species Chamaecyparis obtusa. The sequence goes on along the minus strand of BSBK01006201.1, from coordinate 367,554 downwards.
AGGTTCTGATTTAGATTGCTTCAAAGATTGTCCATATGACTTAGGTGAGATTGGGAGAGATGTCAGAGACAAGACTGGCTCTATAGTCTATTCTCCCATCCCATTTTCTTTGATATTGATCTCTTTAGCAATGTCATCCATCTTAGATGTGGAAGCAACATTTAGCTGCTTGATGGAAGATTCTCTATTATTGGGAACAAGCTTATCGGCACTTTCCTTCAATGTATTGCAAGTTGTACTCAGATTTGCTGGGATAGTAACTTCTACCCCTTCATAGGGAAATTTCAAGCATTGATGGTACGTAGAAGGAATAGCTTGCATTTCATGTATCTAGGGTCTCCCTAGAAGGATATTATAAGCCAATGGTAGATCAAGCACCTGACATGTGGTATCTTTGATGACCAGACCCACTCGGATGGGTAAGACAATGGTGCCTTTAGAAGATCTTTCCTGTTCATCATAGGCCTTTATGGTGATCTTCTTTCGAGGATCAATAGCCATCTCTGAGAATCCCAACTATGTGATTAAGTTGTAAGAACAAATGTTGAGGCCTGCGCCCCCATCTATCAACACACGTTTGACTCGACAGTTCTGGATCAAGACTTCTATGTGTAAGGGCTGATTATGTGGGTGACTCAAAGAGTTGTCATCTTCCTCTGAAAAGGAGATATATTGTAAAGACGTTAGATGACCAATCATAGTCTGGAACCTGTCTAGATCTAGATCATCAAGAACATTAGAGTCGAGCAAAGCTTTGTCTAGGATATCTCTGTGAGCTGGAGATATTCGAAGTAACTCAAACATAGAGATTTTGGCATTGGTATGCTGGAGTTGTTGGACGATGCTGTAAGATGTAGGTCTTGTATCCTTTGGATTGGAAGATTTCAAGGCAGCCTTCTATTTAGAAGTAGATGTGAGATTGAAAGGTATCTTAGGGACATTAGATGAACTTGGTGTTTGTCCTTTCAGATGAGCCTGAGCTTGTGATCTGGTAACCACATTAGCTGAGGAATTATTCTTGTCTCTTCGTACAATCATGATGACATTGCAGCTCTCAGAGAGACATGGTTCAACCATATTGATGACAGCATTGTTTCCAGGGTAGGCATAGTTGACTTTTGCCCTCATGTTAAGCTGAGAAGTGGAAACTCCCTTGCCATGTTGTGGAAATGATTCTATAAATGTTGTGTGATCATTATTGCTGGTAGGATTATCGATCGTGATGTCCCCTTGATCTAGCAAGTCTTGAATGGTATGCTTCAAGTGGAAGCATCCATTAGTTTTGTGGCCTTTAGTCTGATGGAAAGCATAGAATTCATTATCTATCCACCAATATGGTTTTGGATCTAGATCAGGGTTTCGGATTGGTGGTAAAGAGATCATGTTATCAACTATTAGGGTTCTCAGGGTAGATTCCAAAGATTCTCCCAGGGGAGTAAACTTTTATTTATTATCCCATCGTTTGAATGGCTTCTTTGGAGATGGTTCAGCAGATTTTTGCTCTGAAGCTTCAATGGCTTTGGTGGCAAGGGTGAGATTGTAGGCCAGTGCCTTTGATGGGGTGCGGATAGTGTTAACAACACCATCAGAGATGATACCTTTGTTTCTATTCCAGCTCTTGTTTTTATCTTTTGAGCTAGATCCAGATTCAGACTTGTCCTTTTGAAGTGTGATTTCTCCTTTCTTGACAAGTACTTTCTCAATCTTGATTGCATTATCCACCATTTTATCAAAAGATACATGATCTTGCATTTGTAATGGATAGTTGAGCTCTGGAACAAGGTTATTGATAAAGATTTCAAGTTTCTCCATTTCAGGAATTGGTCTAGCATATAGAGAAAACTTCTTTCGCCACCTCTTGAGAAAAGTTAGGAATGATTCCCCTGGATATTGCTTGAGGTTACAGATATCAATCATGGTAATCAGATGTTGAATATTGTAGGAATATTGTTGATAAAACAATTTAATCAATTCCTCAAAAGTTTTGATCGTAGAAGGTAATCTCAAAAACCATTGAATGGATGCTCCTCCCAAGGATCTAGGAAAAAGACACATCAGATAGGTCAGTTCATGCATGAATTCCATGGAGTGCGTACAGAACTCTCTGACATGATCTTAAGGATTAGAGTGTCCATCATATTTGTCATACTTTGGCATCTCCACTCTTTTTGGGAATGGAGGCATATACAAGTCTTTGTCAAAAGGGAAAGGACAAAGGGCCTCCATGGAGAATTCCTTGGGTTCCTTCTCTTTCTCAATTTTATTCATTTTGACCTGCATACGTGCAGCTGGTTCATTATGGCCATCATCAGAGTTTCTTCCTCATGTGTGATGATATCTTCAACATTGAAGTGAGGAAGAATTTTAGCTCCTTCCTAGGCTAATTGCAAAAAGTATGCCTCTCTATCCACTTTCAAGAAATGCCTCATCATTCTCTTGAATTCATCATCATTCTGATATCGATGGATTTCAAAGGGTGTAGGTTCTTGGTCAGCATTATGTTGAGAATGGTGTCCCTGGGATCCTCCTCCTAGAGAACCATGGTTTGTCCCTACTTGAGACATGGTAGGAGTTTTTGGGCTCCCTGGAATAGATTGAGGAGGAGTTTTCTGATTACCTCTATGAGTTGATAAAGGAGGTATGTAACCAGTTTTCAATCGAAAGTTATCGAGACCATCGTCTTCGTAGATACCTGACTTGATGAGTTGTTCAAGAGTTAGACCCAGGGTATTGGTCAAAAGTAAGTTTTGAGATGTTTCTTCTGATTTCTTGTGTGAAGAAGCTCTGGTCTCCACCATTAACTTTGAATGAAACGGAAGAAAAGGATGAAGACAACTGAAGAACAATTTGATTCGAGAAAATCGGATGACGCAACCTTGTCAAGATTATGATAGTTTTGAAGATTTGATGAGATGTGGGTGAAGGATACTATGCCCTAGATGTATGGGATAGATCGCCCAAAAGATAGCGGACATGAGTTCTCAACACTTAGTCTATTTTTGAAGATTGATTGAAGATTTGATAGTTATGACAAGGTTTTGACATGAGATAAAAAGGACTCAAATTGATCAAACAGAAGGCTAGATCAGATTCAAAAGATCAATCTTAGAAAATGGTAGAATGCTCAATAGCTACTGCTCTATTCCTGACACAATGATATTTTTGACAGATTCTGGAACTAGGCTAGAAACATTGGATATCTTGCAATTTGACAATTTCTAACAACTCTCTCAAATTTTTCCAAACGACACTCTGACGACTCATACGACACTGGGTAGTCTATGAAATGACAGTTGGTAAACTTGTACGATAGTTGGGTAGCAATGAAATGACAGTTGACAAAACTCGTACGACAGTTGCTAATAGGGTTTTGACTTCTTGAATTTGCTGGTTTGAAAACTCGTACGACACTGTGTTCTCAATCATACGACAGATGGGCAATACTGAAATGACACTTGACAAAATTCGTATGACTTTTGACTTCCTGAAATGACTTTTGACTCCAGAAAAGATTTTATGTCAATTTTTGCAAAATTTAAGGTCTTCAGTTTTGGATTGTTTGCAAATTGTACTGTCCAGATTTTGAAGGTTATACCAGATTTGATCATTTTTAATAGCCAAGTAGATAAACAAGCACGCAGAACAGCAAGCAAGTGATTCTAAGCACGTCTGAAAACAATGAACAAGGGAAAAAGCAACCTTGTGCATGAATAATCAAGTGACCAAATTGTGCTAATCCCTGAGAGTACTAATTGTGTATGTTTTGAAAAGTTTTGCAATAACACACATATACCTGAGAATGAAAAATTGGCCTCTCTAGGGTTTTTAGTAATGGTTTGACTCTGCAACTTTTATGATTCAAAGGGGTGAACTCCAATCTCGGTGCACCAGGGTTTTGACACAGTCTGAGAACTTAATCTTCAAGAGCTGCTAGGGAGATCTGACAACCCAACAATGAACCATACCCGTAGAGATTTCTTCCACAAGGACATTTATATAGCGGTTGTCACTACCATGGCGAAAATGGCTATTATCGCTTGAGGTTCCATCAACATAGTTTTCCCTATGAAGGGATTGTCCGCTACGGTTAACCCTCTCTAAAGGTGACTCACAAATTTATACCACAAGGGGACTTGGCTCCAGATCCAAGGTTTTTGACACCTTTTCACTTTTAACCCAAACAAAGCAAGTAGATTAATCCGACATGCTAAGACAAAGTTTTGTTCCACCAAGGTCTATGATATCAACTCCACGTGATCTATCAACCTCTCTAGGGAGAGAATATATCAATCAATAAAAGAAGATGCACTAACCAATTTTGATTCACCAAAGCTCGTGATATCAACCCCACATGATTATCAACCTCTCCGGAGAGAGAATGTGTCGATCAATAAGAGAAGACTCACTAACCAAGTTGAATGTGAAATGCACTAAGTATCCTCCCTACCTACAAGGATTCTGTCATCAAGGAAGGATTTCGCTAGGAATCCAATCTCTCAAGAATCATGAATAGTGTTCATAGGGCCTAATTACTATGTGAGCACAGATATATTCCCAAAAGCAAATCTACCAAAAGTACCCAAAAAGCAGAAAGAGGAACACTTAACACTTAAAGCGGATATGAGATGAGTCCACAAGGTGGAACACTTAACACCTCACACAAGTTGAAAACAAGTCCCCAACTTAGAAAACAAGTGAGTTCCTAAAAGCACAAAAGGGTTGCCAAGTGGAACACTTAACGCTTCTGTCCTGTTGACCCCTCCTCTTTATGGCGTTGAGATTGCAACCACGGGATGGAAATGAGGGGCCGGTGGATTAGCAAGTCCAATAACCCAAGATAGCAATCAAGATCAATCATAAGTATTCTAAGACTACTTAATGAATCCTTAAGGGGTCACAACCTAGTATCAATTATGCAAGTGTGTAGAAATAGACAAAAGCATGAAAAGATGCACACAAGCCAAACACAAGAGATTTATTTTAAGTCCAAATCGAAATGTTTTCAGAACAAGGAGAATACCTCATGATCCTCACAATGTTCTTAGTAGATTCTACCTAATTTTTAGCAATTTTTGTTGAGCTTTACTATGCAAGCAAGCTACAAACTCTCCAACAAGCCAACAAGCCAACAAGATATGCAAGGTATATTCAACTTATGAAAAACCCTAGGGTTAGATCTAAAAATAAATTGTTAGGAGAAATAATAACCAAAAACTAATCTAAATGACAACTCATATCATGCATTGAATCATATGAAAAATAAGTGCATACCCATCATAAAATTTTAATTTTTTTGCACTGCATTTGACCTAGTCAACAAGATCTAATTTTTTTGATATTATTTTGGCCACAAAAATAGAAATTTAGAATAGAGACCCCTACTAAAAAATAGAGAGCTTTCCAAAAATGTAAAATTTTTAGAAAAATCTCTTCATTTGTGCCCTAGAGACCCATTTTATCAAAATAGACTAATTTTTGTAAATTGACTATTTGAGCTACTAAATTGCATCCAAATTTAAAATAAAAAGAATAGGTCCCTTTTATAATTTGAACAGCTTTCCGAAAATGTAAAAATTTCCAAAAAATATTTTGATTTGCACCGAAACTTAATTTTTTATGAAAAATTGAAAAAAAATTATTAAAAATTTAACATATTTCCAAAAATTCTGAATTTTTTATCAAAGCTTCCCTAATATGTCACCAATTTGAAAAAAAAATTTTAGATAAAAATTCCAAGCCGTTTGGGAGATAAAATTAAATCTTTGAAACTTTGGAGTTTTAGCTCCCAAAAAAAATCAAAACTAGCATGCAAAGGTGGGTTGCCCCACGGTGGGCCCCAGAAATGTGTGTGTGAAAATTGTACCTGATCTGTAGACACAACACTTTAGTAAAACATTAGAGGTTAGCTATAATCAAAATCGTGCAAAATTGAAATCTACTCTAACTAAGCGATTTACTGCCTTCTAGTAGGTGTGAGATTGATGTTCTCAAATTGTAATCGAGATCAGTGACCTAGATGACACCTAAATGAAGGATTTGAATGCAATTGATCTAGATATGAGATTGAATGCAATTAAGCTATCTTTTTGGTATTTTTCTATGCAATAAGAATGAAAAACTTGATATGAATCTATGCTAGATGAAATTGATATGCTATGAATGCTATTGAAAATTGATATGCAATGCTAATCTAACAATGATATGCAATATGAATGCAAAAAAAATAAGATTGATCTCACAAAGATGTCGATTCGCAAGAGCTTTGATTCTTCAATTCCAATTCTCCAACGTGATTGTGCAAAAATATGAGATGATTGGATGCAAATTTGAGAGATGAATTATGAAGAGCTGAGCCTTGTTTTTATAGAAATCCAGGGCTTTTGAGGTGCATGGGAAAAAGCCATAAATCACTCAAATAACTCAGGTTGATTTTTGAGTTATTTTTAAATAAAGGATAATTAACTCACAAAAACATGCAAAAGCTAAGCTTTAACTCAAAATAGAGTTTAGCTTTAATTGATAATTGATAGTTGTTTGCTTTTATGATTGTGCATGTTTTATTTATGAATTAATTTAATAATAAAGTGATTTATTTCCAACTTAACTGCTTTTAAAAATAAAATAATTGATTTATGGGTTAATCAATTATTTAATCAATTTTTTATTAAAAACTATATTATTAAATAATGACAATTTGCTTTAATTAATTAAATAAGAATTTAATCAATTATTCATATGATATTAGATTTATTGTCAAAATTAAATAATACAATTAATAATAGATAGAATTAAATTTAATTACACAATTAAGTGGCAAATATTAAATCTAATTAATTAAATATGAAAATATTCAATTAATCAAACTTTAGGATAAATGTGATTTATCGCCAAATAATCATTAAATTAAAGATAATTATGATGATTAGGAATATTACTAGGAATATTCTCCAATGCAGAATTTAAGATAATCAATTAGGATTCGATGATGTTTAGATGTGCCTTAGGTTAGGACTTTGATGCCGATTTCATTCGATTTGATGATGTAGGAGATTAATGAACTTATAGCCCATTTTTGGGGTATTACACCCATGACTTGGTTAAGATGATGAATGTTGTCAATGCCTTTATTACCAAGGAATCACCACCCTCCATTAATGAATATTAATGATCATTGTTTCCTAAGGGTAATCATTGTTTGTGTATGCAGATCACCCAAGTCTTTGGCTGTGATTTGCATGCTGTGAGGTTTGTCAGAAGTGGGGGTATGACATGCTGGTTGGATTATAACATATTGACACTTACACCATGAAGAAGACAAATGATTAAACAAAAAGAAAGGACCAACTAGACCATCTTGTGGTCAGTCTATATCACATTGAGAAACAACATCAAGACTTGAGAATCAAAACAATCAAAAGTTTCTTCAAGAACATGAATGATCAACAACATTCCATCAGAAAACAAAAAACTAATCTATATTATCATTAAGCCATAAAATATTTCTTTAAAGTTTAGAAGCATCACAAAAACTTTCAAGAAACATAGTACTATACAAAATGAATACCCTCCAAATGATTATGAATATGTTGATGTTGATGTCTATAATTTATGTCTAATGATTATGATTATGTTCATGTTGATGTCTATAATTTATTTCACTTACTGATGCTTGCCTAGATTGAATTTTGAATTGCTAGGTTGGAGAACTCTTTCAAAGTTTAGGGTTTGTTCTACATGATACTCTTAGTTACAGCTCAAATGCAACTCAACATATTTTTGATGTTGGGCAACCCACTGCAGAAACTCATCCGTGGGTGAAATTTAATGCTGTCAATCTTGGCATTGTTAATGTTATTACTCTTCCTCACATTTCATATTTGTGAAAATGTTTCTTGGCACTATCTTCTTTTTCAATTCCTATATTTGCAGCTTTTTAGATCATTAACTTAAGCATTACATGTCTTTGTTCAAATTTTATTCTAACAATATATTATATCTTATTCTTATTACAATGTTCTTTGTTGTGCGGCAGGAGGTCAATCTTCATTGTCTTCATTGTGGGGGACAGTGAAGATTTCTCTGACAAAGAGTAGGTCTTCTTTAGTATCTTATAATAACATGCTAAACTAAGAAAGGTGTTATGGGCATTTAATCTACAATTACTAATCGACTAAGCATATTATTACTATGCTTAATGTTCCATTTAAATGCATTTAACACAAAAAAAAAATTTACAAACTGAACCAATGGCATGTTTACAACAAAGATGTGTTGAGGAGTTTGCTCCTTGTTTAATGTTAACTGTTCTTGCACAATCCACTCATACAATAGTGAAATTCTATGTGGAAGGGATGGTTGATAGTGTTCCTTGAGGGAAGGGGGATTGTGAAAGACTTGTTATCACTGTATTGTGTATTTCCAATATGTTTGGTTGCAGGGCAGACCAGGAGAATGAAGGATCACTCGTCGATTATGATAACCCAGTTTTGAAGGGTCACTGGTTGAGGGGATAGTCAAGGTCTGGATAATTGGGCCATTGGAGGACCCTATTTCTTTGTATTAATTGCTATTCAAATTGGATGCATGGATTTCTTGTGAATTATCAGCTGTTATGTATCCTGCAACTGCATCCGTAAATATGCATATACTTCTCTAGGGTTGTAAGCCAATTAGAGATCAAAATAGAGAAACTAAATCAAAATCATTCTTTGTCCTATTTCCTTTTAACAAAGTCTCAACTATCAATGATACAATACATTTGATGCCCTAATCTATCAATACAAATGATACCTAGCTAGAAGCTCATGGGCTATCCATTTGATAACCACAATCAACATTTTAAAAAAATGGATATCCAAACATTTGAAAACCAATGGCATGCTTACAACAAAGGTCTAATAGAATTCCCAACAATTCTTAAACATACTTTATCTGATATGATGAATTCTTAAACAATTATGGAGTAGACATAGTTATCACACATTTTTTTGTGGTACAAGGAAGATTTGGCTAGGTCAAGTCTTCCTTCATGCTAGCAGTCTACAAAATTAGACCTTTATTAACAATTGATCATATCAGATAACTAGTATGTTTAAGAATTGTTGGGACTGGTCCTTTGGTGTGTATTAAATAGAATAGAATTTTCAGCATATTATTATCATTCTATTTCTTTGTTGTAAACATGCCATCCGTTCAATTTTGTAACTTCACTATTGTATGAGTGGATTGTGTAGGAATAGTTAACATTAAACAAGGAGCAAACTCCTCAACACATCTTAGAAACCATTGAATTCAATAATAAATGAAACCTAACACCAACAATATTCCTTCCATTCACTTCTACAAAGAATAAAGCATTTAATCCATTCAACATTGCATATAATCATTAGACAGTTACATTTCCTGACTGTGTAGAGGAACAGTCACGACCAAAATGATCAAAACTACTTTCACCCTTGCACAAGATATTCCAAACTTCAAGTAAAATGAGTAATATCCTATATCAAATCATTCATATTCATAGTAACCATTCAAAGGATCATTTTGTCAATGAACCCTCTGACTGTACCCTTGTGGCAAAGAAAGGAAACCTCAAAATACAGAAAGGAAACTTAGTAAAACCAGTCTATGTTGTTGTTTGTGAGGGTATAGTCATGATAAGTGCCTCTCAAACCTCTCCAAACATGTAAGATTTTCTTTAAATACTTTATTGATCTCTTCTAAACATTAACCAAATCAAACCTACATTTGAATCCACACACAATAACCCCAAAATGAAGGGTTTTGTATCCTTTAATGAATCTCAATCAGTGGTAGTGCATGGATAGTCAAACCAATAGTCTCCAAAGCATTCAATAAGTGATTGGATTGTATTTAATACACACTATTCCTTCCATTCACTTCTACCAAGAATAAAGCATTTAATCCATTCAACATTACATATAATCATTAGACAGTTACATTTTCTAACTTTGTACTAGAGGAATAGTCACGACCAAAATGATCCAAACATTTGAAAATAGTGAATCGATATCCTTGAGCACAAGCATCAATAACATCAAATAATGGAGATAAAGCACGGGCTAGGGCATGAAACCAGTAGAATGTGGTCATTTCAAAGAGCATTCATGATCAAATAAAATGCAATGCATTTGAAATTTGTGGTCAAATATGATGCCAGATGCTCGAAAGATGAAGAAATCACATACCTTCTCTCGCACTTAGCTTTCACTCCTCTATCCAATCGAAATAAAAATGATGAGGTCGTTTCACTTTTTTTTTCATAGCCAAATCTTCCTTGTACCACATGAAGAACATGCCACTGGTTCATTTTTGTAAATTTATTTTTTGTGTAATTAGCAATTGGTAGATTAAATGCATATAACACCTTTATCAATTTAATTATCATGTTATTATCATATCAAATAAATTATGTTTAATAATTGTTGGGACTAGTCCTTTTGCGTGTATTAAACATAATAGAATTTTCAGCATATTATTATCAATCTATTTCTTTGTTCTAAACATGCCATTGGTTCAGTTTTGTAGATTTGTTTTTTGTGTTAAATGCATTTTTCATGAGGAGGGGTCTTGTTCTGAGGAGATTGATGAAGACTATGCACCTCAAGAACCAATTCATAAGGTACCAATCATGTTTCCTATTTGCTTATATTTTTGGATTGGTAAATCTCCTTATAAGTTTCATGTCCTTTCTTTTGATTACTATGGATGAGATATATATCTTACATTTAACATTTAACTTCTTTACATTTTAGAACATGTAGTGTGTTTTTCGAGGATTTTACCAAATCAACTTTTAACATAAACCGAAAACACCAAACTGATATCTTGCCCTTTCAACTTGAAAAAATATTTGCATTTGACCAATAACTGCAAGCAACTGAATGATAAATCCACATACTTGTATCTTTTTAAAATACTTGGAACATCAAAAAGATGGCTAAGTGGTTGCCACCGTGATTTTCATCTACTGAATATGGGAAAAAAGCACCAAAAAGAATCAAATAAAAAACATGATTGGTCATTTCAGAGAGCATTCATGATCAAATAAAATTCAATGCCTTCTCTCGTGCTCGATCATCTTTCACCCGCTCATTTTCTCCCACTCCTTTTCTCTAGAATCAAAATAAAAATGATTTGGTCATTTCAAAATAGTGAATCGATATCCTTGAGCACAAGCACCAATAACATCAACTATTTTGATCTGTGGGTACCCTAATGTTGGCAAGAGTTATTTTATTAATAAGATTACTCTACAATCTTGAAGAAGCGATATATTTTGGCAAATGAAGAGTGGAAAGATGATGATATTCCTAAGATCATGGATGGACACAATGTTGCAGACAAAATGGGAAGACATCTTTCTAGCCTGACCCTGGATCCTTCGACAATTGGGGTAGGATCCAGACCCAGGCTAAAAAGATGTCTTCCTTTTTGTTGTGGAATTATCCCTAACACAGCTCAAGAGACCATCATAGGTTGTCTCTTTCTTCAGTCTATATTATTGAGAGAATGTTTTACCTTTCATTAGCTCATCAAATCTGGGGATTTGAAAGAATTTAATAGAATATTTTTATGACAACGTATATTATTTAAGTTGATGTTGCATGAATTTATCTACTTCGTGCACTTGTAGACTATGAGGACAATGATAAAGAAGCATCTCCTCCCATGGCCATGCTTCTTTATCATCATCCTCATAGTCTACAAGTGCACGAAGTAGATAAATTTGTGCAATGTCAACTTAAATAATATACGTTGTCATGAAAATATTTTATTAAATTCTTTCAAATCCTCAGATTTGATGAGCTAATGAAAGGTAAAACATTCTGTCAATAATATAGACTGAAGAAAGAGACAACCTATGATGGTCTCTTGAGCTGTGTTATCTTTAATGTGCATATCTGTTAATTTTTTGACACTTTATAATTCATTCCGATAGAAGTGTTATAAATCAGATAGATACAATGTCGAAGAAAAATAATTTATAATAATTCTTGCGACAGTAATGCTATATGTCAAACAGGACAACCTGTCGGAGATATGCTACACTACCATCGCTCTTTTGACACTTAAAATGTCGTAGATATCAAATTTTTGACAAAGTCGTCTAACAATAATGCTATGTCACCGATGGCTGTATCTTTCGAAAGCTGGTACTAGATCTATCGCTATTCCAATAGTTGTAATGTTGGAAAGGATATCTTTTCAACAATTAGTTCCGACAATGATTGTATATTTCTAATAGGTCTTTGTGTCAGAATTCTGATAGATGGACCATAGGAAATGCCATAACAAAGATGTTATCATGTGCAAGTTTGTGACGTAAAGCGGTGTTGGTAAACTGATGGATGTCTCTTCTGTAGTAATTTCCAATGCAAAAACTATGATGGACACGTGTCAAAATGCTGACAAATTAGCGTTGCAAATCCGACAAATGGCCATCGCAATTTGACCTCAAATGTACTAGTGGTCACACAAGACTCATTTATGGGGTGAAGGTGGACCAAATACTCTAATGGGGAGATAAGCCAAAACCAAATTAAATAAAACAAGCCTTCACAAGGCATAATACAACTCAAGCATCTACTCCCACACATAAAGCTCAACCACACCCCTTATGACCCCCAAGGAATTTTCAACCAAAGAACAAAACCCTTATGACCCCCATGGATTTGGCATCAAGGAGCCCATACTCTATGATTTTCTCCCTCTCCTCCTTGAGGAGAGACTCTACACCCATGAGCTATCCTAAAACCCTTCACCCTCAAGGCTACTCTTCCCTCCCAAGGGTGAGTGTGGCCTTGAGACTCCCAAATAACAAACTCTTTACAAGACAAGAAAGTGAAACACATTACAACATTACCACAAAACAAGCTCTCCATAAAATCTAAAGGAGAATAAGATTTACATTGCACAAAACTTCTCAACATGAATAACAAACTAACATGTACATGAAGATAGAACTACATCTTTCTCATCACACAAAACAAAATTAATCATGCAACATGAAAACAAAACAAGTTGGAGCCACCAACCTAGATCCAAAGAAAATATGGTGAATGTTGAAGATGAGTTCCCTTTTTGTCCAAGCTTTCTCCTATTCCGGCTTCTCCAAATTTCTCTACTCTCTAAGTTAGAGAGTGAGTGTTCAAACCCTCCAAAATGAAGAGTCCCCTCTAAAAAGACCTCTACAATTCTTCCCACAAACTCCTAGGGATAAGATTTCCTTCCCATTGGGTGGTCTTCCCCAAGCCCTTACAAGCTTTCCAAAAATGGGTCTCTAAAAAGGTTGGCCAAAAAGTGGGCAAATACTTTGCATCCCAATGGATGGGTGTGCTAACCAAGACCTTGCTTCCAAAAGTTGATTTTCGGCCATTTTGAAAATCTAACTTTTGGAAGGGCCTTTTGGTCAACAAGGGGTTTCCATATGGTGAAAATGACCCTTATCCATAGGTATATCAAGTGGGATAACTAAAAATGGCCTAAACACACCCCTAGGTACCTTTTAAGCCCCCCAAAAACTCATGGCAAGATCAAAGTCGAAATTCTTTGATAAGACACTACCTCAAGCTCCCTATCTAAGGGATTCACATGGGGATCCTAAAAGGGGTATTATGCTAGGTTGGTGGACAACCAATCCTCAAGTGGAACATGTCATGGCCACATGTACATTTTATAAGTGTCAAGTGACACAACACACAAATTACACATCACAAGCCACATGGCATTTCCACTTGAGCATTCACATACATAAAATGAAATAACAAGCTTTCAAGAGAAATTGAGACATACAAGATCAATACATTCAAAAAATAAAATACAATTACAACAAGGTTTTTGCCTCTCATTAGAAGCAACCTTGGCTCGAACTAATTTCACACAGGTCTATGCTTTGGTTCCCCGATAATACCATGGTCTAATTTCCTGCACACTAGATCCAACATCAGTAGTCCAAGAAATATAAATCCACAACATATATGAATCAATTACATTCAACTTAACAAATGATTGTAACACCACATAATCAATTGAAATTCACTTTGCATATTCAATACAACCTTCTTTTCTCATGGCATCATGTGCACTCATAAACTTCACATTAAGTAATTAACTTTCAATTCACAATAGAAATCTCATTGTATCATAATCAAATCTACTCTCCATTTCCTAATTACTCATGTAAGCATATAAAATCGATCGCATCCTCACAACATTCATTAAATCAAAATGACCATAAGTGAAAAGAGTCATCAATAATTCATCACCTAACATTTATCTTTTAATGAAATTCACAACTCGTCATAGCTTAATTATCATTTGTTGTTTTTCCTAATATGTCATATTAGCATATGTACTCAAATTAAAATATCACAGTAATTATCTAATCAATCATCATGAGTATGGAAAATATCATAAATTGTAATGTACATCATCTAATGAAATAATTTACCTATTAAGAAGGTCAAATCTCTTAAATCATCCAAAATATTAAGCCAATTTCTAGGTCTATCCTAATGATCAAAGACAAGACTATGTCGGCTTGGGGTGAGGCCTCACATCCTCCCCCCTAGGCATGACCTTCCTCCTAGAAGTCACTGCAACTTAGGGTCATAGCTCCCATGTTGATAACTTATTTAGTTTTCTTGGATAGATTTGAAATCTCTAAACTCATGCAATGTAGATATCTAATGATAATACCTGTTAAAGATATGTTTTACCTTGTTTGAAGCATTTCTAAGATTAAAAGGAAAATATTGTACACTAGAACTGCCTATCAAAACTTCATATTCTATTATGATTAAATTCCTCTATTTTTTTTTATTGTTTTCAAATTTCATCAAGAAACAATATCATGCAAGGTAGTACACTAATGCACCAAAAGGGATATAAGGTCCCATGGAAATGTACTAAAACATGGAACTCTTTCCTTACAACAAAACCAAAATGTACCCTAACATCACTCTTGATGTTGATTTCTTAAATTTTTAAAATCTGGTGTAAGGATCCAAAATAAGATATATATAATTTTCTCACTTGCCAATCCTTAGTTATACCAAGTTTATACTATATTGTTGATAGAATAAAACTATCTATGTAATAATAAATTCATACACACTTGAGGGTTCAAATGTTTCAAAAGGGGTCATGGGGACTTCTAAGGGGTCCTAGTACACCTTATCACACGTTAGGACCCCTAGGAAGTCCCCATGACCCCTTTTAACACATTGGAACCCTCAACTATGTCCTAAAGGGTTGGAGGACCCCTTCAAACACACTTGAGGGTTCAGATGTATTAAAAGGGGTCATGGGGACTTCCTAGGGGTCCTAGTATGCCTTATCATGTGTTAGGACCCCTAGGAAGTCCCCATGACCCCTAGGAAGTCCCCATGACCCCTTTTAACACATTCAAATGCTCAAGTGTGTCCGAAGGGGTTGTATGACCCCTTCGGACACACTTGAGCATTCGAATATGTCAAAAGGGGTCATGGGGACTTCCTATGGGTCCTAGTATTCTTTATCACGTGTTAGGACCCCTACGAAGTCCCCATGACCCCTTTTAACACATTTGAACCCTCAAATCTATCTGAAGGGGTCGTAGGACCCCTTCAGACACATTTGAGCTTTTAAATGTATCAAAAGGGGTCATGGGGACTTTCTAGGGGTCCTAGTACACCTTATCACATGTTAGGATCCCTAAGAAGTCCCCATGACCTATATGGATACATTAGAATGCTCAAGTGTGCCCTAAGGGGTCCTACGACCCCTTCAGACACACTTGGGCATTCAAATGTGTCAAAAGGGATCATGGGGACTTCCTAGGGGTCCTAGTATGCCTTATCACATGTTAGGACCTCTAGGAAGTCCCCATGACCCCTTTTGACACATTAGAACTGTCAAGTGTGTCTTAAGGAGTTGTAGGACCCCTTCAAACACACTTGAGAGTTCAAATGTGTCAAAAGGGGTCATGGGGACTTCCTAGAGGTCCTAGTATGCCTTATCATGCGTTAGGACACCTAGGAGGTCCCCATGACCCCTTTTGACACATTAGAACCCTCAAGTGTGTCCTAAGGGGTTGTAGGACCCCTTTGGACACACATGAGGGTTCAAATGTGTCAAAAGGGGTCATGGGGACTTCCTAGGGGTCCTAGTATGCCTTATCACATGTTAGGACCCCTAAGAAGTCCCCATGACCCCTTTTAACACATTTGAACCATCAAGTGTGTCCTAAGAGGTCCTACGACCCCTTCAGACACACTTGAGCATTCAAATGTGTCAAAAGGGGTCATGGGGACTTCCTAGGGGTCCTAGTATGCCTTATCACGTGTAAGGACCCCTAGGAAATCCCCATGACCCCTTTTGACACATTGGAACCCTCAAGTGTGTCCGAAGGGGTCCTACTACCAATGTGTCAAAAGGGGTCATGGGGATTTCCTAGGGGTCCTAACACGTGATAAGGTGTACTAGGACCCCTAGAAAGTCTCGATAACTCCTTTTGACATACAATTTAAATATTATGATCTATAAAGTTTATATATTAATATATATTTATATATATAAGATATTATTATATAAAATATATTAATATATAATTATATATAATGCATATTAAAAAATATATAAAATATTTACATAATACCCCTTAAACGTTATATATATATATATATATATATATATATATATATATATATATATATATATATATATATATATATATATATATATATATATATATATATATATATATATATATATATATATATAATTTGTACATATAAATATAATATTATAAGTTCGTTAAATATAATTAAATACAATACATATTAATATAAAATATTATAATATAAAATATATATGACATACAATTTAAATATTCTAAGATATTATAATATAAATATTTTAATATAAAATATATATTAATATATAATTATATATAATATATTAAAAAATATTATTAAAATATTTACATAATACCCCTTAATACCCCTTAAACATTATATATATATATAATTTGTACATATATTTATATAATATAAATGTTATATATATATATATATATATATATATATATATATATATATATATATATATATATATATACACACACAAACACACACAGACACACACCTCTTTTTATATATAAAAGTTTAATTTTTTTATTTACTCCCACCATTTTTTCATGTACCCAAAACTATTGGGTACCCGATTATGGATTGGTGTAACTTTGACCAAAATATTCTCTGGCCCCACAGACTAGAGAATCACGGGATTTCAGAATTTTTTCATGGGTTGCAAAAAAAAAAGTGATTTGGGGCCCATTTTTGGAAAGTGAGTTTAATTAAGTTGTTTTTGTCAACTTGTGGTCTCACCATGGGAAGCAGCAATCATCGAAAGGATAAATGGAAGAGGAAGGTGATAAATGAAGAAATTCAAGCATATAGGGAAAAAGATAGGGAAAATCACCAAAGAAGGAGAGAAGGTATGTTAAACATTAATCAAGGTGACCCCGTAAATGTAGTTGCAAGTGAAGAGGATGTTGAATTTAGAAACAATATGAAAATTAATTTTGTGAATAATAATATATGGAGTGAAGATGAAAATGTAGAGATGGAGAATGAAAATGTAGACTTGGGGAATGAAAACATAGACTTGGGGAATGACAATGAATGGAATGAAGATGAAAATGTACAGATGGAGATTGAAAATGTAGACTTGGGGAATGAAAATGCTGCACAAGAACCACATGAACATTATACATCTCCAAATTATATGGAAAATGAAGTCCCTTGCAATAAAGATAATTAATCTTCAAATTCGGGGCTTTCAAGAACACCTAAATGGTTAATTGAAATTGAGGAGAACATTATAAATAATAGGGAAGGAAAGAGGTCACATAGAACCATTAGGTTGTGGGCTTCAAGACTTTATGATCAATTTTTTAGAAACAAGACATTGGTTGAGCAATGTCCAATTTTTGTGCAGTTGTAAAAGATGCAAAAGATGAGACCTGTGCTTGTGAAATTGAAGATTCGTGTGAACAAGAAAATGGAGAGAAATGCCATTGTTGTGAAGAATATTTTTAATGCTCTCAATAGCATTGGGAAGACTAGCAGAGAAAAAGACAAGAGAGTTGCTTGAAGGGTTATTACAACCTCCTTAGTAAGTCATTAGTTGAGAAAGGCTTGTTTGATGAGACAAACTTGTGTTGACTTCAATATAGATCATAAAACTTTGGGTAGAGCACTTGCAAGAAGAGAAAGACTTGATGATCCGCTTCAAATTGATACATGGGCTTATGGTGGGAGACTTCCATGTTTCAATAAGAACCTAATAGATGTTGTCAAGGATGAAATTCAACAATTTTGGGATGCTAACTCAAGAGTGTCACCAAATGTGAAGGATGTCTTGAAGTTGAGAGTTGGAAATCAAGATTGCACTCCACATCCTTAACATTATGTGGAGGTAAGTCAAACAATGTTGTATAAAAAATTTTGTGAGACACATCCAACATTGAAAATATCACAAAGGTCTTTTGAATTCGTGAAGCCATTTTATTGTGTACCCCTTAAGATTCAAAATACATGTTGTTGCAAATATCATGTTGAGTTTTCAATGCATCATGAATTATTACAGTCCATTCATTCTACTTTTCATACTAATGAAATGCTATAGGATTGTGGTGCAAGTGATCTTCCCAAATCATCAAGACACTTGCTAGATCAATTTTTATGTCATAGAGATGATGGTTATTTATTTTATAAAAAGGATTTCTTAAATGCCAAGTGCTCAGAATGTGGTGGCTTGTCCAAGTTTAGGACATGTTTTCATGAGGGTTTGGAACAAAATTTTGGAAAGACACTCATCCAAAAAAAGGTATATGAAATAGTGAAATATACATTGAAGAGTGGAGGTGAAGGCTCTAGTTGTGAGTTAGTTGCAAAAGAATACAATGTTGCTGATTTTATCTCAGATTTCAAGACAAATCTTTTTTACAAGTATGCAAGGCATAGTCTTAGGTCTCAATGGTTGGATCAATAGTTCAGGATGTGTAAGGACACTTTCCCCATTGGAACTATTATATCTATTGTAGACTTTGCAGAAAACTATACATTGCAGCCCCAAAATGAGACTCAAGCTCAATATTACAATTCCATTCAGGTTGTTATTTTTATACACATCACATATAGACATTGCCTTGATAGCACAAAAGATGAGCAAAAGATCGTCAGAGAGTATCATTTTTATATGAGCGATGATAGGTCTCACTCTCATGAGTTTGTTCAACATTGTTTCCAAAACTATTTTGACTTCTTGCAGGAAAATGGTATTGCTATGGATAGGCATCTCATTTGGTCAGATAATTGCACCGGTCAATTTAAGAATACCAGAATGTTTTATTGGTTGTGTAGAATACATATGGAGAGAGGTGTACCTCATATTTGGAGTAATTTTTAGTCAAGGCATGGGAAAGGGGAGCATGATGGAGTAGGTGCGTGTGTGAAGAGAGCTCTAGTTAAGAAGCAATTAAGGATTTTAGGTACTGTACTTTTTGATGCTCGTTCTATTGTTGATTGGTGTACTTTAGCATTGTCATAGGGGGGATCTTGATTCTAAAGTGCGTAGATTCTTTTGGATGGTTGAGGAGGGAACTATAGGAGATAGATTGAATTGTCAAATAGTGAAAGACTCTTCAAAAATGCATTCATTTTGAAGCTCCAATAGTAGTACATGGACCATTTAGACACTAGAGTTGGCTTGCTTTTGCCCCATGTGCTTTCTGTGTGATTGGGATCATTATGATTCAAGTGAGTGGGTGGATACATGGGTTCCATAGTATCTAACTCCTTTATCTTTAACACTCTATAATAAATGATGACATGGACACTTCAGTTGAGTATGACCATCTTTCAGATCTTCTATGGCTAGGAGATGTTTTTGCATTGGTTGCACCACAAGGGAATGATGAGAGGTCAGATTATTGGTTAACACATTATATACGAGGTAAACAAAAGCTTGTACAACTGATGACAGATGGTGATGGGTTCACATATCCTACTTGTTCAATTGTTGTTGCGGGAACATGGCTGTGAACATACATGATTAGAAAGAATGGAATTCCTACATTTAAAGACTATGAGAAGCACAACACTATTCTCATGTATTCACACCTTGTTATAGCAATAAATGTCAAGTTGTCAAAGCATCAAGGAAGACCAAAGACAAAAGAACTTTGGACTATTAGTACTGCTGATCATGAAGCACTATTGGAGACCCTGAAGCAAAGAGATGAGCCTTCAGGAACACTTGACTAGGTAATAAGTTAACTTAGTGTAATGTTTTCTAAGTTAATTAAGCTTAATTTCAATACATTAATTTCACCTTTCTTAGATTGTATTTTGAGTCAATAAACTTGGTTTTGTATGTGGATTGTAATTTGTGCAGGAGCACCTATGAAGACACCTACTGTCACCATGGATCCAATCAAAGATAGAAGGACAAAAGGATCCTTAATTGCTAATTGAGATCTTTTGAAGCCTATAATGGAAATTTGTAACAATCAATTTGATTTAAAAGTTAAATGTCCTAGAAGTCTTGATAAGGACTTATGACCAAAATCATGTATGGGTGGCCAATAGTGCCAACAAGGGATCTAAGTATACATTTTCTCAAAAAAAGGCAATGAAAACACATAATTTTTTATTGTTTACTTATGTCATTTGCATGGTTTGAATTATTACATGTTTGATTATTGTTTCTAATGCTTTAAGGATATTATTTTTTATCATTTCAAACAATCTTTGATGCTTTGAATGTCCATTTGAATCAGATGGATACATACATGATAGATGTAAATGAGTCATTGTGCAGTGAGGGTCAATTGAAAGTAGCACCATAGTGTATCTTTCAAACTATCCATCCTAGCATTAAACCATCTACTCCATCAGCTCCAGTTGGCCAGGTAAATGCTAGTGACAACCCCGTTCCACCCATAGAGTCACTGGAACACTTGCAACCATGCTCGACACAAGTGACCCCAAGGTGCACTAAGCACGATTAGGCAGTGATCTTTTGATGCTCGTATCTCGGACCTCGTGAGAGGTATCAACAAAATGTCAGGGCTACGAGATTTTGATTCTAAGGTCTATAATAACCTGTCTCATTTTTGGATGATTTCACTTTGTTTGCACTTGGAAAGGCGATCTCAGTCGATGCCAAAACTTGCAGTGAGGGTTAGTTGAAAGTAGCACCACAGTGTATCTTTCAAACCGTCCATCTTGGCATCAAACCTAGGGGTCCATCGACTCTAGTTGGCTGGGTAAACACTAGTGACAACCCTATTCTACCCACGAAGTCACTAGAACGCTCGCAACCATGCTCAACCCAAGTAACCCCAAGGTGCACTAAGCATGATTAGGTAGTGATCTTCTGATGTTCATATCTCGTACCTTGTGAGAGGTATCAAAAAAATGTCAAGGGATATGGGATCATGATTCTGAGGTCTACAATAACCTCTCTCAATTTTGGGCGATTTGACTTCATTTGCATTTGGTAAGGCGATCTCAGTTGATGCCAAAACTTGCAGTGAGGGTTAGTTGAAAGTAGCTCTGCAATGTATCTTTCAAACTGTCCATCTTGGCATCAAGTCATCTACTCCATTAGCTCCAGTTGGCTAGGTAAACACTAGTGACAACCCCGTTCTGCCCACAAAGTCATTGGAACACTCGCACCATGCTCAACCCAAGTGACCCTAAGGTGCACTAAGCATGATTGGGCAACAATCTTTTGAGGCTCGTATCTCACACCTCGTGAGACATATCAAAAAACCATCATGGGCTTCAAGATCATGTTTCTAAGGTCTACAATAGCCTCTCTAGGTTTTGGGCGATTCAACTTCATTTGCATTTCGCAAGGCAATCTCAATCGATGCCAAAACTTGTAGTGAGGGTCAATTAAAAGTAGCTCTGAAGTGTATCTTTCAAACCATCTATCCTGGCATCAAACTATCTGCTCCATCAGCTCTGATTAGCTGGATAAATGCCAGTGACAACCCCGTTTTTCCCACGGGGTCACTGGAATGCTCACACCACGCTTGACCCAAGTGACCCCAAGGTGCACTAAGCACGATTGGGTAGTGATCTTCTGAGGCTCGTATCTCAGACCTCATAAGAGGTATCAAAAAACCATTAGGGGCTATGAGATTGTGTTTTTGAGGTCTACAATAACCTCTCATAGTTTTGGGTGATTCAAATTGTTTGCATTTGGCAAGGCGACCTCAGTCGATGCCCAAACTTGTAGTGAGGGTCACTTGAAAGTAGCTCTGCAGTGTGTCTTTGAAACCATCTATCCTAGCATCAAACCATCTACTCCATTAGCTTTGGTTGGTCAGGTAAATGCCAGTGACAACCCTATTCTACCCATGAAGTCACTGGAACACTCACACCACGCTCGACCCAAGTGACCCCAAGGTGCACTAAGCACGATTGGGAAATGATCTTTCAAGACTTGTATCTCAGCCCTCATGAGAAGTATCAACAAACCATTAGGGGCTATGTGATTATGTTTTTGAGGTCTACAATAACCTCTCTCAGTTTTGGGCTATTCGACTTCATTTTCATTTGGCAAGGCAATCTCAGTCGATGACAAAACTTGCAGTGAGGGTCAGTTGAAAGTAGCTCTGCAGTGTATCTTTCAAACTATCTATCCTAGCTTTGAACCATCTACTCCACTGGCTCTAAATGGCTGGGTAAACATTAGTGACAACCCCATTCCTCCCATAGAGTCATTGGAACACTCATGACCACACTCAACCCAAGTGACCCAAGGTGCACTAAGCACGATTGGGTAGTGATCTTCTAAGGCTCATACCTTAGACCTCATGAGAGGTATTGACAAAACATCAGGGGCTACCAGATCTTTCTTTTGAGGTCTACAATAACCTCTCTCAATTTTGGGCGATTTGACTTCGTTTGCATTTGGCAAGGCAATCTCAGTCGATGGCAAAACTTGCAGTGAGGGTCAGTTGAAAGTAGCTCTGCAGTGTATCTTTCAAACCATCTCTCCTGGCATTGAACCATCAGCTCCATTAGCTCTGGTTGGCTGGGTAAACACTAGTGACAACCCCATTCTACCCACAGAGTCACTGGAACGCTCACGACAATGCTTGACCTAAGTGACCCCAAGGTGCAATAAGCATGATTGGGTAGTGATCTTCCGAGGTTTGTATCTCAGACCTCGTGAGAGGTATTGAAAACCTATTAGGGGCTACAAGATCATGTTTCTGAGGTCTATGATAACCTCTCTTAGTTTTGGGTGATTCAACTTCATTTGCATTTGGCAAGGTGATCTCAATCGATGCCAAAATTTGTAGTGAGGGTCAATTGAAAGTATCTCTGCAATGTATCTTTCAAACCGTCCATCCTGGCATCAAACCATCTACTTCATCAGCTTTGGTTGGCTAGGTAAACACCAGTGACAATCCTGTTCTGCCCATGGAGTCACTAGAATGCTCGCGACCGCGCTTGACCCAAGTGACCCCAAGGTGCACTAAGCACGATTGGGCAGTGATCTTCTGAGGCTTGTATCTCAGACCTCATGAGAGGTATCGACAAACTATCAAGGGCTACGAGATCATGTTTTTGAGGTCTACAATAACCTCTCTTGGTTTTGGGTGATACAACTTTGTTTGCATTTGGCAAGGCGATCTCAGTCAATGCCAAAACTTGCAGTGAGGGTTAGTTGAAAGTCGCTCCACAGTGTATCTTTCAAACCATCCGTCCTGGCATCAAACCATCTGCTCCATCGGCTATGGTTGGCCGGATTAACGCCAATGACAACCCTGTTTCACCCATGGAGTCACTGAAATGCTCGTGACCACGCTCGACCCAAGTGACCCAAGGTATGTGATTGAAGACAACAAATTCATTACATCTATTAATTTATTACACCTGCGTAAATTATTACATCTGGGTAATTTATTACATCTATTATAAAAAAATTTAAACAAATTGACATATAACTTCAACAAGACATAGTTTAAATCATAATGATAATCATAGTCAAGATATAACTTCACCATTCAATTCCATAAACATGAATAATAAATATGTATACAAAAGATGACGCAAATATAACATAAAAATGAATATGTTCTATATATAGAAAGTATCAAATGTATCAAAAGTATCTCCATATACAAATATGGCACATGCCATTTCAAAATGTCTACAAAATCAATGTTTCAAGGTGTACAATGTGGCATATATGCCATCTCAAAATATGCCAAGTGGCATCTCTGAATAACCACAAAACTAAAACTATATCCTATGCCATAGGGGGGTCATCAAAATGTAGCCTCTTTGAAGAAGTGTTTGGCTCTGATTGATCCTGCATCAAAAATGAGTTCAAACCCAAGTTAGATTGCTTAGTTTATATGATATATATATATATATATATATATATATATATATATATATATATATATATATATATAAAATTCATAATTCAAACACTAATTTAATTAAAATTATAACCGAATACAAACATTTGTACCTGGCCTCTCAGTCGCCTACCACGATTAGGTGTCCTAGCATAAGTCTTTGGTAGCAAGGGGACAATGCCACCAATACCAACTCCGACCTATAAATATATATTTGCAATAATGAGATTAGTAGAGTGGTGTAACATAGAGTAATAAATCTACAAAATAGGATGATATCATAATAAAATTACAAATTGATTGAACTAAAATTAAAAATTACATCTGCTGATCCCTCCTTTGGAATAGTGGGTTGGGACAACAAAGATATGAAAGATTATCGTGGGCCCTCCCTTACAGTGGGAGTAACCTATGAGAGTAAAAATATTGTCAATTATATATAAATGTACTTCATCATAACAACCCTGGTTACAAAATACAAATAACAATATGTAAAAGTCTACATACAATCGGGCTATCACTTTGAATCGAGATGTCTGTTAGCCTAGGCTCCCGAACCTGTGTCAGGACATCATCAAGAGCCACACCCTATACAATAAAGTGCAAGTAAAATATTTATTACTACACACAAGTGGCATACATATGCATGCATAATTAATCTTAAACAATTAATTACCTTTCCTTTGTCAACACATGAAGAAGGAACCCCCTCGTGCCCCCCACTGACATCAGTTGTAGCCTACAAGAGTACAATAAGATGACAATATATTAGTAAATGTGGGTAAAAGCACAATAAGTTGTCACCCTTTTACAAAGGAAGAGGCTAACAACACCAAAACTAAAAAACTTCAAGGGCATAAAAGTCACATTTCTATTTAGAATTTGGAAATGATGTAAACTGATGAAATGTGTGAAATAGGATGAATTTTATACCTATAATTTTTAAAAATTATTTTGGACATAAATTAATATATATTTTTAATTTTTAAGGTCTATTTTTCATGTCCTGAAAATACAACAAATTAGGTGGTTTACCTCCCATCAAATAATTATGAGTAAAATATTGTTTTTTCCTCCAATTTCAAAATATGTTTTAGATGGCATGTATAACTAGTGCAAGAAAAAGGAAAGAAGTGTTTTCGATCTATAATTTTCCCGTTATAAGTATTCAAAGTACAACTTACACGAAATCGACAGTTTTTGTCTCCCGCCACTTTTCACCTATCAAAATTATTCCAAAATCCAAATAAATTATATATTCTTGAAGAAGATTCTCTTCTCTAGTGTCACATATAATTTTAATTTTTTTTAATTGATTTACTATTTTTTTTAATTTATCAAATCGGTGACTTCTCAAAGCTTTATATACCTACATGTAGTTTTTTACAAATTTGTTTAACATTTTCTAATTGAAATTATATAAAATTTATATGTCCAGAATTGTAGTTCCGAGATCTATAAAAAGGTAGTTTTAGTTTTTTGAAATTTTTAATTTGTAGAAGAGAAAAAAACACCACAAGTGCAAATTCTGCATTTTGGGTGTTTTTGAAGTTTTGGCTACCAAGTTGGCATGCCACTTAGGATGACTTAGCCGAGTCCCCTAAGAGGTCGGCCCCTCGCGACCGATCACGTGGGTGACCCACCCTTTCAATCTGAAGGCTATATATGTGTGTGATATTTTTTTAAAAATATATATCAATTGCAAATTTACATTCTTATTTTAGGATATAAGGATATTTTGAAGCAGGGAGTCATTTTTTCTTGGAAGTTACAAAAAAATTTTGGTTTTGAAGGAGTTTGAAGACAAGTTTTTCAGTGACAAAATAGTAAAACAATAAAAAAATTCTTGCTTAGATATTTGAGCAATGGGAAATAAAAGGACTAGAACAAGGAAGTATGATCGTAAAAGGGATGACCAAATGAAAGGTCATACGAAACGTGTCCAAGAGCAACCGGTCAATGTTGAAGAAGAACCTATCGCTATAGAAGGTGCAACTTAACTAGGGGAGGATATTGGTAGTAGTCGAAGTATACATTTTTTTCCTACAATGCAAAATTTGATGGACATGAATGAGGAATCACTTATTAGTCAAATTGAACCAGAACACTTGGTACTTGAAAGCACTATTAAATTGCATCTCAAAAACATGTGGATGGAATATTTTGAGAGTAAATCTTTGGTGGGAAAAGCACAATTGTTTGCAAAGTTATTCAAGAAAAAAAAAATGACTCTGGTTTTGGAGTTGTTGGGTATTGATAATAGGAAAATTGGAGGAGGTAAAGTAAAAGAGACAATAATTAAAAAATTACAAGATGCACTAAACATTGTTAACATGGTAGATCATAAAGGACCAAATTCAAATGCAGCTAGAAGAGCCTTGATGATTATGATAACTAGTAAGAAATTGACACATAGAAATCAAGTTCAAGCAATTTTTGATTTACTCAAGGTATCTCAAAGAACTGTACAGAGATATATTAGGAAGAGAAATATGTTGGATATGGATATTGAAAAGAATTGGGTACAGATTTGTAGACTTCCCCATAAAGATAGAATTTCTAAAGATGTAAGAAGATGGGTCATTGATTTTTGGACCAACCACTCTCATGTTTCTTCCAATAGAAGGGACACTATACAAATGAAAAATGAAGAGACCAGTATGAAGATTTCACATCCAAAACATTTTGTCGATACTACACAAAGTGAATTGTTTGAAGCATTCAAGCATGAATTTTCAGATGTGAAAATAGGTCAGATAATGTTTGAGATGTTGTGCCCTTGCTTCGTACACATAAATAAGGTTCGCAAGACATGTTGTTGTCGAAATCATGTTGAGTTTCACTTATACTTGCAATCATATAAAAGGTTTATGGCAATACTTAATCTAGATATGGTTACTGGAAGTAAAACAAAATTTGTAAAGTCCATTTTATGTGATAAGTCAGAAGATTCAAATGAATTCAATGTCCAATGTATAAAAAATGAGTGCAATAATTATGGAAATTTGCAGCAATTTCCTTTACAATTTGATAATATTGATGTTACAACACCAGTCCAGTGGAAGAGATTTGAATATGAGATATACCAAACGAAGATAGGAGGTGAATAAAAAAAAATTACATTAAAGGAGAGTGAATTACTATACCTTCAGTTCATCGACAGATTTTGATCTATGATTTATCCACATATCTAACATTTTCATGGTGCATGATGGCAAGCTAAACAATTTCGTGATTCCAAAAATTGTTTCCCACGTGGTTGTATTATTTCAGTTGTAGATTTTGTGGAGAACTATGCATTTTCCCCTCAAAAGGAGCTCCAGAGTCAATATTATCATTCAGATCAAGTCACAATATTTGTGCATGTGACCTGTAGACATGCACAATACGATTTGGATGAGATAGAAGGTATAGATCAAAATGAACACATTATCATCAAAGAGGTTCATTTCTATATTAGTGATGATAGGGTTCATGATAGGAGCTACGTGGCTCATTGTTTCAACATGTTTTTCAACAATCTTGCGAGTCGTGGGATAAATGTTTCACAACATTGGATCTGGTCTGATGGGTGTGCATGTAAGTACGTGTGCATTATAAATTTTGTTTTAAATTTTCTCAATTTTAGATATATTTATGTGTCACATAAATACATTTTTGTATTTATTTGAATTGTAGGTCAATTTAAGTCTGCAAAATCCTTTAATTGGTTAGCCATGCAACATGCTAGACACAATGTTAAGTTTGTTTGAAACTTCTTTGAAAGTAGACATGGAAAAGGAGAGCATGATGGAGCAGGAGCATGTGTGAAGCGTGCACTCTGACAACATGAACTTCAAGGTATGTGTACATACATTTGATATTCAACTTGTTTACTTGACTAGACTATTTAAAACTTTACATTACATGTACACATGTATATATATATACTAAATTGTTAAAAATATATCTCTCTAGGTAACATGATAGAGAATTCAAAGAAAATTGTTGAAGGGTGTCAAAATCATTTCGCTGCTCGAGACACAAAATACAACAAATGTTACTTTTGAGAAGTGATAGGTATTTATTTAATTTACTTTTATTTTTCAAACTCAAATTCAAAAAACTATATATAGGTCTGTCACATGTGTGTTTTAACTTGTTGTATATATATATATATATATATATATATATATATATATATATTATAGCTCATGTGAACTACACAATGTATGAATGTGTATATATTGCATTTCACATTTTTCATGATTTCAAACTGAGATCTATATATCAATCCATCCAATCTAGATATCGATCGATCAAATCCCTTCAATTGTCAATCAATTGTTGGAATTAGAAGTTTGCATCAAGTGATGACTACGGGACAACACAAGCCTCCACTGATTCAACTAAGAGATAAATCATGCTTTTGTGAAGATTTTATTAACAACAACGCAATGAGTCAATGTGTTAATATTGCAAATGGATATGTTTCAAAATGGGATGATAAAGTGTTAATTAGAATGCCTCCTTATGAAGATGATGACAATAGATTTTATTAACAACAACGCAATGAGTCAATGTGTTAATATTGCAAATGGATATGTTTCAAAATGGGATGATAAAGTGTTAATTAGAATGCCTCCTTATGAAGATGATGACAATGTCATAGACATCCATGATCCTATATATTCAGCTGACTATGAACGTGTTTCTGATTTAGTTGTTACAGGTGTGTATTTTTATTTCTAGGTATATTTGTGATATATATATTATATTCTTGAGGTTTAAATTTAACATTTACTTGTACACATAAATATAAATTGTGCAGGTGATATTTTTGTTCCTGAGAATATAGAAGGTGTAGATTATTATCTACTAAGATGCACCAAGGATAAACACAAGTTGCTTGAAGAAGTTGTCGATGGTGATGGACAAAAATATCTGACCGGTTCAGTTGTTATTGAAGGCACCTATTATCAACAAGCTAAGATCGACAAAAATGGAATTAAATTTGTTGAATACATGCATGGAGAGAGAGTTCAACATTATAGTCACTTGGTTATAGAGACGAAATTGTAGTTTGAAATTGTGACAAAAAAAGGGTCAAGTAAAAAACCAAAAGTGGAAGTTGCTTATTGAAGAGCATGAAATTTTTTTGGAGATAATAAAGGATACAGAGGATCCAGACTACATGTATCAAGAGCTTTAGGTTGAAGGATTTTAATTTGTGCATACTTAATTTAAATCCTATTTGAAACTTATATGTAGACTTTAAATTTGATTTGAAATTTATGATTAGATTGAATTTATGGATCAAGATTAAACCTTAATTGAATTTTAATTGATGAACTCTCTCTCTCTCTCTCTCTCTCTCTCTCTCTCTCTCTCTCCCCTTCCCCTTCCTCTCGCTCTGTCTTCTAGAACTTTCAATTTACTTTCTACTTGAATTTTAATTTCAATTTATTGATTAGATTGATTAGATAAATATTAGATAGATCTATATTTATATATTTTATTTAGATTGATTAGATTGATTAGATAGGTCTATATTTAAATTGAAATTAGACTGATTCTTTTTTCAATTAATTAGAATAGATTGATTTCCTGAATTGAATACCTTTCTAGTCTATAAATTTCTATTTATTGATTAGATAGGTAAATTGAATTTTAATTGATTAGATAGAACTTTCAATTTACTTTCTAATTGAATTTTAGGTCTTAATCTATATCATGTATCAGGTCTTATTAGTTGAATGTTAGGTCTTAAGGGGTCCTATTAGGTCATGTGTTAGGGCTTAAGATGTCATATTAGGTCATGTTAGGTCTAAAGGGGTCATATTAGGTCTTATTAGTTGAATGTTAGGTCTTAAGGGGTCATGTTACATCTTTTTAGGTCTTAAGGGGTCATGTTAGGTCTTTTTAGGTCTTAAGGAGTCTTAAGGGCTTAAGGGGTCATGTTAGGTCTTTTTAGGGCTTAAGGGGTCATGTTAGGTCTTTTTAGGTCTTAAGGGGTCATGTTAGGTCTTAAGGGGTTAAGGGGTCATGTTAGGTCTTAAGGGCTTAAGGGGTCATGTGTTAGGGCTTAAGGGATCATGTTAGGTCTTAAGAGGTTTTATTAGGTCATGTGAGGTCATATTAGGTCTTAAGGGGTCTTTTAGGTCATGTATTAGGTCATATTAGGTCATGTTAGGTCATGTTAGGTCATGCTAGCTCATATTAGGTCTTATTAGGTCATATTAGGTCATGTTCGGTCCTTAAGGGCTCATGTGAGGTCAAATTAGGTTTTAAGGGATCATTTTAGGTCTTAAGGGATCATGTTAGGTATTATTAGATCATATTAGGTCATATTAGGTCTTATAAGGTCTTAAGGGGTCATATTAGGTCATATTAGGTCATGTTAGGTCTTATTAGGTCATGTTAGGTCTTCAAGGGTCCTATTAGGTCTTAAGGGGTCCTATTAGGTCATGTGAGGTCATATTAGGTCTTGTTAGGTCATGTTAGGGCTTAAGGGATCATGTTAGGTCATGTTAGGTCATTTTAGGTCATGTTAGGGCTTAAGGGGTCATGTTAGGTCTTATTAGATCATATTAGGTCTTTTTAGGTCTTTTAGGTCATATTAGGTCTTAAGGGGTCATGTTAGGTCTTATTAGATCATATTAGGTCTTTTTAGGCCTTATTAGGTCATATTAGGTCATATAGGTCTTATGGGGTCATATTAGGTCATATTAGGTCATGTTAGGTCATATTAGTTCATATTAGATCATATTAGGTCTTAAGGGGTCATATTAGGTCTTATTAGTTGAATGTTAGGTCTTAAGGGGTCATGTTAGGTCTTTTTAGGTCTTAAGGGGTCATGTTAGGTCTTAAGGGGTTAAGGGGTCATGTTAGGTCTTAAGGGGTCATGTTAGGTCTTAAGGGCTTAAGGGGTCATGTTAGGTCTTAAGGGCTTAAGGGGTCATGTGTTAGGGCTTAAGGGGTCATGTTAGGTCTTAAGGGGTCTTATTAGGTCATGTGAGGTCATATTAGGTCTTAAGAGGTCTTTTAGGTCATGTATTAGGTCATATTAGGTCATGTTAGGTCATGTTAGGTCATGCTAGGTCATATTAGGTCATGTTAGGTCATGCTAGGTCATATTAGGTCTTATTAGGTCATATTAGGTCATGTTCAGTCCTTAAGGGCTCATGTGAGGTCAAATTAAGTCTTAAGGGATCATTTTAGGTCTTAAGGGGTCATGTTAGATCTTATTAGGTCATATTAGGTCATATTAGGTCTTTATAAGGTCTTAAGGGGGTCATATTAGGTCATATTAGGTCATATTAGGTCATGTTAGGTCATGTTAGGTCTTCAAGGGTCCTATTAGGTCTTAAGGGGTCCTATTAGGTCATGTGAAGTCATATTAGGTCTTGTTAGGTCATGTTAGGGCTTAAGGGGTCATGTTAGGTCATGTTAGGTCATGTTAGGGCTTAAGGGGTCATTTTAGGTCTTATAAGATCATATTAGGTCTTTTTAGGTCTTATTAGGTCTTTTAGGTCATATTAGGTCTTAAGGGGTCATGTTAGGTCTTATTAGATCATATTAGGTCTTTTTAGGCCTTATTAGGTCTTATTAGGTCTTATGGGGTCATATTAGGTCATGTTAGGTCATATTAGGTCATATTAGGTCATATTAGGTCTTGTTAAGTCTTATTAGGTCTTGTTAGGTCATATTAGGTTATGTTAGTCATGTTAGGGCTTAAGGGGTCATTTTAGGGCCTAAGGGGTCATGTTAGGTCTTATTAGATCATATTAGGTCTTTTTAGGTCTTATTAGGTCTTTTAGGTCATATTAGGTCTTAAGGGGTCATGTTAGGTCTTATTAGATCATATTAGGTCTTTTAGGCCTTATTAGGTCTTATTAGGTCATATTAGGTCATATTAGGTCTTATGGGGTCATATTAGGTCATATCAGGTCATATTAGGTCTTGTTAGATCATGTTAGGTCATGTTAGGTCATGTTAGGTCATGTTAGGGCTTAAGGGGTCATGTTAGGTCATATTAGATCATATTAGGTCTTATTAGGTCTTTTAGGTTATATTAGGTCTTAAAGGGGTCATGTTAGGTCTTATTAGATCATATTAGGTCTTATTAGGTCTTTTAGGTCATATTAGGTCTTAAGGGGTCATGTTAGGTCTTATTAGATCATATTGGGTCTTTTTAGTCCTTATTAGGTCATATTAGGTCATATTAGGTCATATTAGGTCATGTTAGGTCATGTTAGGGCTTAAAGGGTCATGTTATGTCTTATTAGATCATATTAGGTCATATTAGGTCATGTTAGGGCTTAAGGGGACATGTTAGGTCTTAAGGGGTCATGTTAGGGCTTAAGGGGTCATGTTAGGTCTTATTAGATCATATTAGGTCTTTTTAGGTCTTATTAGGTCTTAAGGGGTCATATTAGGTCATGTTAGGTCATATTACATCGTATTAGGTCATATTAGGTCATTTTAGGTCATATTAGGTCATATTAGGTCTTGTTAGGTCATATTAGGTCATGTTAGGTCATGTTAGGGCTTAAGGGGTCATGTTAGGTCTTAAGGGGTCATGTTAGGTCTTTTTAGGTCTTAAGGGGTCATGTTAGGTAGTTAAGGGCTTAAGGGGTCATGTTAGGGCTTA
This sequence comes from Chamaecyparis obtusa, assembly GCA_027943335.1. Lineage (NCBI taxonomy): Eukaryota > Viridiplantae > Streptophyta > Pinopsida > Cupressales > Cupressaceae > Chamaecyparis > Chamaecyparis obtusa. The sequence goes on along the minus strand of BSBK01006201.1, from coordinate 334,465 downwards.
AGCGGTCATGCTAGGTACTTAAGGGCTTAAGGGGTCATGTTAGGTATTTTAGGTCTTAAGGGGTCATGTTAGGTACTTAAGGGCTTAAGGGGTCATGTTAGGGCTTAAGGGGTCATGCTAGGTACTTAAGGGCTTAAGGGGTCATGTTAGGTCTTTTTAGGTCTTAAGGGGTCATGTTAGGTACTTAAGGGCTTAAGGGGTCATGTTAGGGCTTAAGGGGTCATGCTAGGTACTTAAGGGCTTAAGGGGTCATGTTAGGTACTTAAGGGCTTAAGGGGTCATGTTAGGGCTTAAGGGGTCATGCTAGGTACTTAAGGGCGTAAGGGGTCATGTTAGGGCTTAAGGGGTCATGTTAGGTCTTTTTAGGTCTTAAGGGGTCATGTTTGGTACTTAAGGGTTTAAGGGGTCTTATTAGGTCCTATTAGGTCTTAAGGGCTTAAGGGGTCATGTTAAAGGTCTTAAAGGGTCTTAAGGGATCCTATCAGTCATGTTAGGTCTTAAGGATCGATATTAAATAAATTGATTATATTGATTCTACCTATAGATTGAATTTCTAAGATTGAACATTGAAATTAAAGATTAATTTTAAAGATTGATTTAAACTTTCAATTCATTAAAGATTTTTCAGTAAGATTGATTAATTAGTTTTCAATTAATTGATCTAGATAGGGCTTAAGGGTGCATAATAGGGCTTAAGGGGTCTTATTAAATAAATTGATTATATTGTTTCTACCTATGGATTGAATTTCTAAGATTGATTAAAGATTGAACATTGAAATTAAAGATTAATTTTAAAGTTAGATTTTAAAGATTGATTTAAACTTTCAATTGATTAAAGATTTTTTAGTAAGATTGATTAATTAGATTGATGAAAGATTGAACATAAATTAAAGATTAATTTTAAAGATCAATTAATTTTGGCTTCAATTACAAAATCCAAACATGTATCAATGTACAAATAGATCAACATACAAAACATGCATGTACATATCAATGTAAATGTCTATATATCTCAAAAATAAAATATGTACATCAATGTTTAAATGTCTATATATATATATCACAAAATCCAAACATGTATCAATGTACAAATAGATCAATATACAAAACATGCACCTACATATCAATGTAAATGTACATATATATATATCTCAAAAATCAAACATATATATATATATATATATATATCACAAAATCCAAACATGTATCAATGAACAAATAGATCAACGTACAAAATATGTGCATGTACATATCAATGTAAATGTGTAGAGATACATCGTCCAAAAAGATCAAACATATGTACATCAATATAAATGTCTATATCACAAAATCAAAACATGTATCTATCAATGTAAATGTCTAGATATCACAAAACCCAAACATGTATTGATGTAAATAGATCAACATACAAATGGACCTATATATATCAATGTACAAATGTCTACATATATCAATGTAAAGCATATATCTAGGTCAATGTAAAACATATCTAGAGATCAATGTAAACATAAATACTCTCTAGTACATGTGTACTCTAGATCAAAATCAATGCCATAGATCTAGATCTACGAACACATCAACTACATTGATGATCGCCATGACGTGCTAGATGTCCAGGCCTATGTGGATCCTCGTCCCGCTGGACCTAATTTTGTAAATGTAAATATACATACATATATATATATATATATAAGAACTTGAAATGTAATAAATTATAAAATTAAATTTTTAAATTATTTTGTGTACCTCTGTATCATGATGAATCAGATCAACATGCTCCTCTAAATCTCCATATGTAGCACGCATTGCAATGTCATGTACCACGTTTAAATAAATTTAAATTTAAATGTAGAACTATATGTACACATGTATATCTATATAAATTGAAATTAAATCCAGATTCTTGTACCTATTGTAATGCACGTCCAAGGTTGGATAACTTAGAAGAGTGCAAGGACACTGCAT